>JAHLWZ010001110.1:0-19152 GCA_020536535.1 Pelomyxa schiedti | reverse complement strand
ATGATGTCGCCGACGCCCTTTTCGTGGTTCCGAGGGCCTGCCGCGCGACTGGCGCCCGACTGCAGGAAGGGGGACCGCGAGAAGGAGAATCTCACAGTGAACACATCGAGGTACTTCGTGTTGGGGACGGCAGGGAGCGTAAGGTGCATTATTGATTGGTGGGTGGCTGTGATCAATCAAATGAGGGACAACAGTAACAACAGGAGTGTGTTGCTGTGATCAAGGGTCTCTGTGCTGGTGGATATCAAAACTATCTCGCACTGTGAAAGCGGCCCCAGAAAAGAAGTGGGAGACCCTGAAAAAATTGGGCCGGCAACAATGAATTTCCCGCTGTTTTAACAACGTATTTTTAGCGAATTGATTTTTTTTTTTTTTTTTGATCATCTCTGATTAATTGGTGGTGCGCAGAGCAGGGGAGTGCTGCCACCTATGTCGGGCGAATGTGACGCGAGCGCAGGCGACACCGGAACTGATTCGCCTGACGATACGTCGCCGGCGAATGTTACTGGCGACCCAGCAGTCCACGACGCCGACGACGATACCAGAAGCGACACCGTAAAGGGAGACCCAACGTCATCGGCATCGGCATCATCAACATCGCCATCTTGTATTAGTACAAACGACGAGGAACGAAAACAGGAACCGGTTGTGGTTGTAGTGGCTGCTCCAGCACCAAGCGGCCTCACCCTGGAGCTCTCAGGGTCCATTAATACCACAACCGGCCGCCACCCCGACGAGTCAATTTCCGTCCCATCATCGCCAACTGCGGGCCCCACCGACACCACCACCACAGGCAACTGGTTCGAGAGAGCCTCGGCAAGAGAAAAGACCCAGCGCCCAACACCCACCTCATCGACTATACCAATCAGCAATTATGGGAACCAAGCGAGCGTAGTTGGCCCAGGACTGGGGCCGGGATCAAGCGGATCAAGCGGAGGTGGTACCAAGACCAACTTGGTTCCTGAGCCACCCCCTCCCTCGCTCAAAGAGAGCTTCTTTGTCACACCGCCTGATGTGCGAATCAGGCCGATATCTGACAGTGTGGACTCGGAATCACCCTCAGGGGGCGCTAGAATACACTCCCCTCTGGGTAGAATCCATGGGGACGTGCAAATTCAGAGCTCAGATACAGAGGTACTTGGTAGAGATCAGGGCGACGTTGTAAGTTCGACAGCGGAGCTGCAGTATTCTCTGGACCCTGGGTTCTCTTTAGCACCACCGGCACCATCGTTTAGGATTCCTCCTGCTGAAACAGATGAAATAACGCTGCCACCACAAAATAAAAGGGAAAAGTCACCTGCGAATTCACTTGAAGATGCACGTAAGGCTCACGTTCAGCGAATGGCAGAACAATTCGATCCAAACCAAACTGCGTATTTGTTGCTGAGCAGTGAAGGCACCCAAAAACTCGCTGGTTTTGTGTATGAGCCACCTGAACCTTCAAAAAAGCGGGAAATGACGGCACGGCGGCACGGCCACCACCACAAGTCTAGTTCTAGTACAGGAACGGTGGAATATCGGGATTCAACAAGTCCAGACCAATCCCTTCCCTCTTCCAACGAAGAGTCCACTCCTCTTCTTCCATCTTCTATTGCTGCAACTGCTTCGGCCCCAAAAAAACCTGGCGCTGCCGGAAGTACTCATAGTGGATTTTATCCCCCACCTGCTGGAGGTCTGCAGTTGTCTTCAGCATTTCTTCCAGGGAATGAAAAAGGACCGTATGTATTTCCAGCCAAGGATCTTTTCAAACCCTGAAGTAGGGCCATCCAACAGTTCTCCAAAAATAAGAGAGCCAAATCTTTTGGGCTTGCCTGGGCTATTGCACACGGCGTTGGATCTTTTATAGCTGTGCTTCAAACCTTTTCTTTGATGTGTGTCATCTGGGCAGTGGCATATCGGTGCATAATTCTCTTGCCGTGCCTTGTATTTGGGTGTATTACCCTACTTTCGAACTTCGCTATTTTTTCTCTATCTACGTCTTCAACACGGCCTAACAAATCTCCACCCTTCAAACCACGAGTTCTTCCATTTGAGTTCATTCCTCCACATGCCGCGGTCATGATATTTGCTGCTCTGTTTGACGTTATCGATATATTTGTCTCATTAATTTGGGTCGCTCTTGTGAGAAATATTCTTATATTTACTGCAATCGAACCTAATGGAGACAAATGTGACGATTGGTTTTCGTTTTTTGTCTTGTGCATCTTATCAATGATCATGAACTGGTTTGCCATTGGAATTCAGGTTATCTTCCTTCAAATACATTCTCTTTGTGTTAATTTTCAATTAGGCTCTTGGATTATTTTGCGTTGCTGCGAGTACAATTGCAAGCAGAGGTTATTGCAAGCAACTGCGCAAGGAGTACCTGGACTCCCACCACCCACACAAATCGTGCTGGAATGTCTTTAAATACGTTCTGGATGGAGTAGTTGGTGTACTTATACTTGTCTGTCTCATCTTGGTTATTGTTCCATTGGCTCTATTGATGTCGGACTACAATTACTGCAATCCTTCTTCCGAGTCCTGCTACGAAAATTGCAACCCCTATGACCCCTCTATGTGCATGCTTCCATTTCCGAGCACCTTCTACCTCAAAAATGATAGCAGCACCGTCACTGGCTGGCGTGTCGACATCAATAAGCACGCCAGCGTACGGGATAGGTGGGGTGAGCATGTGGGTAACACCGAACAATTGAATGAGCTGGATGGGTTCAGTGTCTCTGCCCCAATACTCTGCTATTTTGAGGAAGCTTCATTGGATGGTGTCATCAGTCTATCAAACCTTAGCGCATACACATCGCCCACAGCAAAGACTGTATTGATTGATACCACTACCAATACACTTGTGCCCCATTGGGTTGAATTGGATGCAATGGACCAGAAGACACCTCTACTCTTGATACAACCTGACCAAGTGCTGAAGCACGCCACAAGGTACCCGAAAATACCTCAATTAGCTTCTGAAAGCTAAGTTCTTCCAGATATGTTGTTGGAATAAGATGGCTTCTGAACAAAAATGGGAAATACATTCTTCGTGCACCATATTTTGACTCTGTGTTGAAGAATCAGAGTGGGGAGGATTGGAGTTACCTTTCCAAAAATGTTTGGCCTTATGTGCAGGACAAGGGCTGGCTGTTGGATGACGTTTTGTTGATGTGGGACTTCGTTACAGTAAGCGTCATTGCCAAATGTTTAAGCATTGTCGATAAATATTACTCCTCAGGCAAGTGAAGAATTCAGTTTAGGAAGAGTGCAGCTTATGCTTGGAGAAGCTAATTCCAATTGGGCTGGCCGGCTCAGTTATTCGTTTGACGAAATAGAAACTCATGAGTGCACTCCTGGTGAACCGGGAGTGGCGAAATCTCTGTGGGGTATGCACTCTTTTTGTTTGTTTTCTTGTATTCATACCATACCCGCTCAGGTCACTTTGATGGCCCAAAATTCGTCTCACAGAAAAGAGGGGGCCTACTTCTGTCCCGGCCTGGTGCTAAACAGATATTGCTTGATGATGATACACTTAGAGTGAGTTTTCTCATTGAAATCCCTTGCTCGTTATGGTTGGCTCCAGAACCTGCATTTATCCTCCAGTTTGGCCACGGTTTATTTGGTGCGCCTCCATCTCGTGCCGGCAATACTTATTATTAACTGAAGTACAGAAGATAGATCTGAAATTCAAGAATCCTGGATGAGGAATTTATCTTTTAAGTAGGTTCACATTATCTCTGCATTGCCCAGATAATATTATTTATATTTCACCAGTAAAAAGTGGATTACCTTTGCCGTTGACTGGTATGGGTTTTCTCGTCTAGATACACTTGTTCTTTCGCGCATCTTACTGCGGGATCTGTCAAATTTTGTCTCGATACCCGAGTGCACAATGCAATCGTTCATAAATGCCCACTTGATGCTGAAACTTATGACTCTGCAGGTTTGAATTTCTAAACTAAAGATTACCTCTTACAAGTTCAGGTTGTAAATGATCCAGAACTACAAGTTTGCAAACAACTACATTTTCCTGCTTTCTGAAAGTATTAATTAATGACTCTTGCAGGTTTCCGGTACCAGATTGATTGACCCGTCAAAGCACGGGTTCTATGGTAACAGCTCCTTTGGATTTATGAAAACTCATGAAACCGACAGGTCTATCAGAAGGCTCTATTGTTGGTGGTGGCTATCTCGGGATGTCTGATATGCTCGGCAGGGCCGCAATGAGTGTTGGTGGTACTCCATTTGCGGTCATACTCCCAAGGAGTTTGACCTTCCGGTACGTCAACGCTCTGTTGAGAATTACTGTATATACCCAACGGGATGTAAGATTACTACTATCACTATACCAGGTAATTACCCTCCTCCTTCCACTGGAACGATTCCCTCACATTCCTCGCAACACTCTCCAATCCTCAATCTTCATTCCACCATCCCACATTCCACATTCCTCACAACGATTCAGGCATTGTGGGATGCCGGGGAAGTTGCCGGCTGGCTCGAGTCCCTCAACCGGGAGCCCAAGCCCGTGCTCATCCAGGCCGCGCTCGACGACCCCGTCGTCACCAACTACGCCACGCACATACTCGCCCGCAGCCTGCTCAACGGCACCCTGATAGCCCCCGAGGCCGCCCCCGTGTGGCCCCTGCCCTCGCAGGCGCCGCCGGCCCCCAGCGCCCCTACCGGCGCCTCGTGGCTCGTGGAATGGGTGTTCCAGGGCGTGAAGTCGCTGCCGGACACGAGCTGCCCCCCGCCTAGTTCCAGCCCAAACCCCCACCTCTGTCCCTGCACGTATGCTTCTCACACATTGATTGTGTGACACCACTAACATCGGTAAACAACACAGGGTTGACAAGGGGCAGGATCAAGTTTGGCAGTTCTTGACCAACGGGACTATATCTCAGTACTGCCAAGGTGTATGCGAAGCTCCCCTGTGTCAATAAACAAACAACCCTCTCACCATTCGTCTCCACGAAAACATTTTCGGCGAACAGTAAAGTTCCCATCATCCGGAACGCTTCAACGAACAAGCAAAAAAATAAATCACAGTCATGAACCTTTACTACGAGTTGGAGTCGTTCACACCGGCCACGCGGTCCGTGTGCTCCCGGTCGTACACCACCACGTCCTCCACGCGGTCGTCCTCGTCGTGCTCCTCCTCCTCCTCGGCGTCACCGTCGGCGGGTGGTGCCGACACATCCTGCACCACCACCACTACCACCACGTCGTCGTCGTCAACATCTAGCACGTCGTCGGCGCTGTTGAGTGACTGCGGGGAGGAGCGTAAAGGCGTGGTGCCGCGCGAGTTCCGGCATAACTGCGACGTTATATTCGACGCGCTGTACAACGACAACCCCCTGTCCTCCTCGTCGTCGTCCTCGTCGTCGCTACCCGATGGTGGGCCGCCGCCACCACGACGGCAACACAACAGGGGGGGAGCCAGCAAGGCAAAGGGCAGCGACGACTGGGACAACCACCACCCCAACATACAACAACACGAAGAGGAGGAGGAGGAGGAGGAGGCACCAGGCAAGGGCGAAGGAGCCAAGGGAAGCACAAGGAAGAAGAACGACGGGAAAGACAGGCCCAGGCGGGACATGATGCCAAATAGAGGGGGAGGGTTAAAGAGTGGGATGGAAAGGGACGCAAGGAAGAAGAGGGGCGAGCCGGTTACACTTGTATCGGCCCAGGTGGCTTGCGAGGCTTGGGACAAGTACAAGGAACCTTCTCATATAACTTTCAGTGCTTCAAAAGTGGTATCTTACTACAAGGCATTCCCTATCCAAGTGCAAGGAAGTACTGACGAGGATTCTTACTCTGGCGGTGACTTGGATTATCTAGGGGTCTCTCGCTCCGGCTTCTCCACCGTGTGCTATTTGCTGGCCTCCCTGAAACCCAATGTGAAATTTGCAGCCCCGAATAGATGTACAGTAAAGCAGTATATAGACAGGTTGGTGTTCCTACAACTAACTCTATTCCAACTTTCTACAGTGATTTCTCCCTTGCACGCACAATACACTCTCTGAGTACGACGGATAACAGCAAGTATTATTTCTATTTGAAAATTCTAATGGCGGTCAATATAATTTCCGTAGTACGTGTGATTGCTCCCCAATATTACAATCTTACAATTCAAAGATATTAGCTGCACTAAGTGGAGCTTTTTCTATATTTCCATGCATTGCCGCGTCTATATTTCTGCATTTATATGTGAGATATCCCTTCTTACTGAACTACAACTCATTCCTGGCAAGTGTGGAAAAAACCATACCTCTGCAAATCATCTCCCTCGACTTTTCTTAACCACACAACCACAGAAACTGTGTTTGCCATGTCTCTCATGGCCTCAACACAAAACTTCGTTGGGTTCATAGTGTCTGTTCTATACTGCATCAGTTGCATATCCAGAGGTAGCTTCATGACGGTCTGTTGGTTGCACCTATTACCTACAAAGGGCTTTTGGAGTGCTTTGCAAGTAAGGATGACAATTCTCGGAAAAGGTCAAGCAAGTAACTAACTGTAAATACAGTTTATCTACGGCTCTGTAAGCTGTCCTGCAATTTATATCATGATTAAAAATATCCGTTTTCTAAAGGGTCACAGTGGTACTGTGGCTCTACCCAAGGTACAAATCTCAACACACATGCGCACTACAAATAAAAAACAAAAAAAGCCTGAACAAAAAAGACAGTTACATTAAAATCCACACAAGTGAAAGACTGGAAGAAATTTTTCATAACATAACCATAGCTTGATGCTGATCTGGACATGAAACCAAAGGTGAGGATTTTCCTCCTGTCATGGATAATGGCCTCAATCTCAGGAGCTGTTCTTGATATTGTTTGCATTACTGGACACTGGGCCCACAATGCCGATATAGTTGCATCACCTGACCCTAACCTGTTACTTTATATATCATGTGGCTGGGCTGCTGTTTCGGTGCCTGTACAAGCATTACTATGCATATGGCTAAGGCTGAAGCTTAATATCAGGGGTGAAAATAGACCCAAAGTCAGTGTACTAGGGATGATGACAGGTGTGGCATGCTGTGTGTCATGCGCAGCCGTAGCATTTTATTATTATATACTGGGACAAGAAGATAGTTCTCCTTCCTCTTAATAGGTTTTTTTTATTTGTACAAAATACAAACATCTGAATCGTTGTGCATCATTGGTCTTTAACAACTATCTCCAAGTGAAGGCAACCATTTCGTTGTGGATTTATCCACCTGCGTAAAGTTCGGGTTGGAATACTTTTTTTCGGGCAAAGAAAGTTAATACCTCACGCCAGTGTGATCACTGTCCATGTTACGGGTTTCCAACAGTTTTTCTAGGCGGTCCATCATCCGCGAGTATTTCCCTCTCATACAAAAGTAGGCAGTGTACAATGTGAAAAACCTGTTGTTTATTTGTTAGTTCGCAACTCACAAAAGGAGTCGAGCAGAAAGAGAGCATCGATGTGTTTTAAATATTTCGAAATATTTTATTTTGTATTAATACAAACATGCACGATTTCACTTGTTATACCGTTCAAATCGTCCATGTAGAGAATAACATAACATAACATTACAATTAATGCCATAGACGCATACCCTAAGCAACCTTCGGCGAACGTCACGCAGCCCACGTGCTCGGCCTCGACGAATATTTCGTTGATCTGCCGGACGGTCGCGACGTACTCGCCCTTGTCCAGCCTGCCCTCGAGCACGTCCGGGAACGACGTGTCGAACCGCGGGGTCATGCCCACCGTGTAGTCCCGCGGCACCATCACGCTGCACGTGCCCGCGCCCCCCGTCCCGTGCGTCCCCGACACCACCGCCACGGCCGCCATCCCCCCACGCACGCCGCTGCTGCCACAAGTAGTCGTCGTGGTGGTGGTGGTGGTGGCGGTAGCGGCAGAAGTCGCGGTGGCATCCGCCATTACCGCCCCGCCGTCGCCCCCCGTGTCGCCTCGGTGCATGCGTCTAACAAAAAATGTTATGGATATGGTCCCACGGGAGGAATTTCAGAAATCCCCGTACTGGGCGCCAAGGGTACGGCGCGAATCTGTGATTCCTTCGAGGGCCTCATAACTAATTGGCGATACCCAACTTGTACCTTTTGCAAGCAAAGACGTGGTTCCATGTTGAATTGTGGGTTGGTTTTATTGCCTGTCATTGGTGTTTGTGTTGTTGTCTTATGATTGGTTGTCAGTCAGTGGAGTTGTTGTTGTTGAGGGAGGTGAAGTGACGAGCTCACCCTCAGAGAATTCCACAGGGGTTCTCTCTGCGGTTGTCATGTCAATCCTGAATCCCTTGCCATGAAACACTGGGTACATCTTTGTTACACTGCGGGCCACCGGCTTCCATGTGCATGTTGTTATGATGTTGCCGTCTGCACTGGTGTGTATCCCGTTTGGCCTCGCGGGATCAGCCTGGTCCTCCTTCCAGTGGCATACAAATTTGCTTCCGTCATCCCAAGTGTATATTCCTTCACCGGACCTGAAGTGGTCCTTGATGTAACCCTTGAATGTCATGCCGTTCAAGTCCGCGGCGTTGTAGCGGAAGAAAGCCGGCCCTTCAAGTGAATCATCCTTCCATTCCCCTTGGCAAGTTGTGCCGGTTGGCCAGCTTAGTGTTCCCTTCCCGTTCCTCTCGTCCTGCACCCACTCCCCTTCAAAAACCTGCCCGTCGGCGTATTTCATCACACCGTGGCCTTGTTTGTAGCCCTCATCCCAAATTCCTTCATATACATCTCCTTCCACATATCGCTGTGTTCCTTTGCCTTGCCGGTTCCCATTTTCCCAGTGGCCCTCATAGATATCCCCAGTAGCCCACTTATGTACACCATAGCCATCCTGTACTCCAGCCTTCCAGCCTCCTTCATATACACCTCCTTCCGGAAAGGTGAAGGTTCCCTTGCCATCGAAGTTGTCCTCCTTGAAGTCCCCTTTGTAAACTGCCCCGCTGGTGAATTTCTTGACTCCATGGCCTGACATATTGCCATCCTTGAAATCGCCTTCATAAGTATCCCCGTCTCCCCACTTGTAGGTCCCCTTTCCGTCAAAGAGGTCGTTTTTGAACTCACCATCATAAACAGTTCCATCAGCAAAAGTTTGAGTGCCCCATCCCTCTTTCCTCCCTTCAACAACATCACCATGGTATGACCCTCCTTCCACAAAGAAATATGAGCCCTTTAAAAAACAAAAATCAGTTCCGATTTAAATTATATAGGTATTTTTTTTATAAATATAAATTGGTCGGGTTGGAATATGAAGTATTGTATTTGGGAAGCCTTTTTTGAGTTGTTGATTGTTTGGGGTTGTTTGATTGTTAGGTGGAAGTTTTGAGCATGAAAATACCTTTCCGTGGGGCACGTCCTTTTTCCACTCGCCCTTGTACCTCCTGCCGGTCCCATAAGTCAGCTCGCCGTTGCCGTCCATCTCGCCGCTGCGCCACTCGCCCTCGTACACGTCGCCGTTCTCGGGCCAGGTGTAGGTGCCCCAGCCGTGCATCAGCCCCCCGCGCCACATCCCCGTGTACTCGTTGCCCTCGCCGAACGTGAACGTGCCCAGCCCGTGCTTCAGCCCCGTGTCCGCGTCCACGCTCCCAGTGTACGTCCCCTCGTCCTCCACCTGGTCCGTCACAATTATGGTCCGCACTTCCTCCCCATCTCCGGTGCTTCCTGCTATTTGTTCCCGCTTGTTGTTGGACTCGGTCCCGGCCGCTCCTGCCATTTTTCGTGTTAGGAGAAACTGATCGACCTGAAGTTTCTCATGAGTGGGAGACTAGGCGGGGCCCTATGGCGATAACGAAAACCCACGACGCAGAAGTACAAACAAAAAATTTCCAAGACAGCACTCTGCACAAGGGTGAACCTGGATGGGAGGGAAAGCGTTTCTCTGTCTGTCAAGAGACGCTGCCAGATCCGGGTTTTCCATGTCCAGAGTGCCCAAGCCGTCAAACGATTTGGACTTAATTTGGACCCTTTGGAAGCAAAACCGTGGTTCAATGCTGAATTATGGTTTTAGCACTCATTCGTGTGGGCTTATGATTGGTTGTCAGTCAGTGGAGTTGTTGTTGAGGGAGGTGAAGTGACGAGCTCACCCTCAGAGAATTCAACAGGGGTTCTCTCCGCGGTTGTCATGTCAATCCTGAATCCCTTGCCATGAAACACTGGGTACATTGATGTTACACTGCGGGCCACCGGCTTCCATGTGCATGTTGTTATGATGTTGCCGTCAGCACTGGTGTGTATCCCGTTGGGCCTCGCTGGATCAGCCTGGTCCTGGTCCCAGTGGCATTCGAATTTGCTTCCGTCTGCCCAAGTGTATATTCCTTCGCCAGTCCTGAAGCGGGCCTTTATGTAACCCTTGAATGTCATGCCATTCAAGTCGGGGGAGTTGTAGCAGAAGAAAGCCTGGCCTACAAGTACATCATCCCTCCATTCCCCTTGGCAAGTTGTGCCGGTTGGAAAGATTTCGGTGCCCATACCGTTCTTCACTCCATGCACCCACTCACCTTCAAAAACATAACCGTCGGCGTATCTCATCACCCCATGGCCCTCTTGGTTGCCATTTTTCCAGTGACCCTCATATGTGCTCCCAGTTGCCCGCTTGTACACACCATAGCCATCCCGTACTCCATCCTTCCAGTCTCCTTCATAAGAATCCCCCTCTCGCCACTTGTATGTCCCCTTTCCGTCACGGATGTCGTTTTTGAACTCACCTTCATAAACATCGCAATCAGCAGTAATCTCGGTGCCCCATACCTCCTCGTAATGAGAATGTACATTCAAACAGGAAATGGTGGTGTTATGTGTTTGTTGACCCTTTTTGTGTGTCAAATACCCTTCCGTCAGATGCGTTATTTTTCTCCTCTGCCCCTGCTGCGGTGTTGCTGGCCATTTTTTGTTGAACTTCGGTGAACCGCTGAGGCCTCATCACTGAAAAAAGAAAGAAAACATCATCAGCTGATGAGGAAAAGGGGTGTGGTTTCACACATAAGTTAAGTTACTGGTTGTCAGTCATGTTTTTGTTGCACTCGAGGAAGATGTTACCAGCTTTGACTCCCTTACCATGAAACAGGTACAATGAGGTTACACTGTGGTGAGTGTGATCAGAATTTCTAGATGAGGGAAGATCCTGGTTTTATGCATTCTATAGCTATACTGGCCTCCATTGTGAGAACAATTACCCCAGACAGTGCTTCCATCACACTCACCTGGTTTCCACTCAAAGAAAATAGGAACCCACTGCCCCCAACAACTTGTCTGGTGTGGTCGCTGCAGGTAATGGTCCTCACAGGATTTCCCACGATGTTGCAGTCCCACAGCTCCGCACGTGACTTTTCAGCACACCAGATACAGAACAGTGATGAACTCACCTGTGACATGCTTGTGCACCAGGAGGGTGTCACTTCAGTCGCTATGCCAGTGGAAGCTTCTATCCTCTGTAGCCATTGTACAATGTGACCAGGTTTTGAGACAGTACTCACTTGTGCTATGAATACAACCTCTCCATTTCTCTTCCTTGTTATCGCAGCAGAGTGGCACAATGCCACAGAAATTGAGCACCTCGTAGAGCACAAAACTACAAGCCTATGTGTCTTGTGGGTATCACCAACATCAACGAGCACAAATGATATGAAGCCTCCAATTTCATTTATGATAATCAAGGCTTCATCAGGATTAGCTGGGTTCATCACCACATAATTTCGGATAATAGTAGCAGTCCCAGGTGTAAATGTTACACAAGCACCAGTAGTAGAAGCCCCTCTTAGGTTTTTAACAACCAGATTTGGTGGGTTCCCAGAGGCATAAAGCAGAACAAACCACTTTGAATTTGCCCCATAGGTGAAATTGTTACCTGTTGAGAGGTTTTCAGCAATGCACTCATCCCAGGCACTACGTGTCGAAGGGGATGATTTCAGCCTGGAAATAGATAATGTTGGATACTGCTGGCCGCCCGGAACTCCTGCATGTCTCCTGGTCACCAGGCACATATCAGGAGCAACCCACTGCTGTGCCCTGTCGTATGGGAGGCCAACCGGCAGATGTGTGATTCCAAGGGTCACCTGTGACACCCCAAACGAAACGGCAATGCCCTGTGTGTCACAGCCGTGAATGACAGGGACTGACACGACAAAGGGGCGGCATGGCCCGGCAAAGAAATCGTCCCACAATGAGCGCACGAGGGGTTTGTTGGTGACGATTAGGCGGCTGGCGCTGCGGGTGCCGCAGCGTGCCAGCGACGAAGCCATAAACGCGCAGAACTGGTCGCGGCAAGTACCAATCATCGATGTGGTTCTGAACGACATCTCGTGGTTTTCGCAGACTTTCCCGATCGCCTGCACAAACGAAAAAAATGAAGGGCAGGAGGCCGTCACTCACACGCGTATGCCCCGTTGTTTCCGCACTTTTTGATAGTATCATTTGTTGTTGTCTTACACCCCCAACAGACCAAGGGGCGGCCGAGGAGCCTCAGCAGCCCGCTGGCGCCCAACGCCCTGCACCACCACCACCCCAGCGACGACAGCATGCTACAGCACTCCCCGACAGGCGACGGGGGAGGAGCCGCCCCAACAACAAGCGACGACGACGAGGAGGAGGGGAGCGGCCTCGCGCTGGAGGACAACGGCTACGACACCGTCGTAATAAGGGGGGGCAGACGGCCCGCCGTAGAGCCGGGAGACCCGCATCCCGATGCACGCGACGCGGGCGGGGATGCCATCCTCCACGCACCAGCTGATGCTGCTGCTGCTACTAGTAAGAGTGGTGCCGATGCGGCTGAAGGTGGGGCAAAGAGCGAACTACCGCGGGGGGGCAATGGGGAAGAGGAGAAGGCAGAGACAGGGGGGAAAGATGGGGAGGCAGAGGCCGAGGCAGAGGCGGGGGGCGGGAGGGCGGTGGCGGCGAGGACCAGGGCGTATACGTGCACCGCAGCGGTGGGGGTGGGGGTGGGGGAGGGAGGCGGAGCGAGGGGCGGGGACCCAAGGGACGACGCGGGCATTGCATCGGCGACGGGATCGGGCAAGGGCGGAGGAGAGCCCGCGAGCAAGGCTGTGATATCTGCGAGTGCGAGTTCTTTCTCCAAAAAGGAGCGGGAGAGGGAGAGGCAGCTGGAAAAAGAGAGGGAGAAGCTGAGGCAGCTGGAAAAGGAGAAGGAAAGACAGCTGGAAAAGGAGCGCGAAAGAGCTAAGAAGAAGCAAGCCGAATTGGAAAAGAAGAAAAACAAAAAGAAACCCGCCTCTGAAGGTTATCCTCCTTATCAGAATCTCCTTTTGGACTGACTTAAATTTCTTTTCCTGTGGATATCTTTTAGAGGTTAGTGGCCCATTTCAAGGTACCCTCTTTCTGTTTTTCTGCTCTCTAACCAGGTGGAAGTCCAACATGTGACACATATTGATAAAAATCTGAATTGGTCTGGTATGGACCCGGACCAAGCTTTCGACAAACTGGATTTGTTAGGTGAAGGGTAATTATTTTCCATATATATTCATATGATTTGATTCCTCTTTCAGGTCTTTTGGGACTGTTTACCGGGTTATACATCGAGAACTTGAAGCCATATTTGCCGCCAAGGTAGCCAAAGAATCCACAGTTATTTTGACATCCTGTAGATAATAAAGACGGAAGGCTCAAACGACACACTAGAAAAAGAAATTGCAGTACTAAGGCGGTGTCATAGTGACAATATAGTAAATTACTATGGCTCCTGCGTGAAAGGCCCGCAATTGTGGGTAAGATCGCAGGGTTCGAAGAAATGGGTTCTAAAATGCACAGATTTTAATGGACTATTGTGCATTGGGGTCTCTCAGAGATTTTCTTGATGATCACAGAGTCCTCAATGAAGATGAAGCTGCTTGTACGTTCACCTTGGATTCCAAAGCTCCTGCGATTTAATACCCTCCCAGGTGTGATGGAAGGTTCTTTACGGGGCTTATTATATCTCCATTTACTCAATATTGCCCACCTTGACATCAAGGCACTAAATATCATTTGGCTATTACTAGTTCACTTTCCAGTTAGGCTGCAAATATTCTGTTGTGCCAAGACCTCTCTGTAAAACTCACTGATTTTGGTTCCTTCACTTCAAGACAAACATCCTTTTAATTCTGTGAAATTAGGTGTATCGGAGCAAATACAGGACCTTCCTTCAATAAAAAGCACAAGGAATTTGCACGATGTTAAAATACTTCCACGCCTTATTGGAACAGTAGATCTCCCCTGCCTCGATTTCAACTAAAACGTATAGCCTCTCTTTATGGCTCCAGAAATTGTGTTACAAAAGGCACACACCCCAAAATGTGACATTTGGAGTTTGGGTATAACTTTGATAGAGCTTGTTGAAGGTACATTGCAGGGTGTTTAGGCTTAATAACAATTATAGGGGTCCCTCCAAGTCCACCCCCCAAAACTGCGCACCCAATCTTGTGGGTACAGATGATTCCACTGAGGCCTCCTCCAACTTTATCTAAAGGTTCACTCTCCCCTTGTTCTCCCATTTTCACCTTAGCAGAAAAGAAATGGAGCAAACACATCAAAGACTTTCTTTCCCGTTGTCTTTGTAAGAGCCCTGAAGTGCGTCCTGATACAGAGGCACTCCTCAAGGTTGTTAAAATATGAAGTGGCCGTTCCACATAATTTACCAGTATTTAGCACCCCTTCGTAGCAAAGAGGGCAGGACAATCCCCCAAGTTCCTTATGAATCTGGCTACCGATATCATCTCCAGTAAAATACTCCAACTTCCTGACACGCCTGCAAACCCGAGCCATAGTAGAAGTGCCAGTTCAGGGACGGCAGAGTGTTGCAGCAGTACAGATCTGAAAGATCTAAAAGGAAGTACAGGAAGTTCCGCAAGTAAACGCTCCCTTCCTGGAAGCGAAACTGGTATTCTGCTCCAAATGAGGGTTTTTCTCAGGACCGGCTCTATAGATGGCAATTCCGCACCAACCAACTCCGCCGACAAAATCCGGCTGTTATTTCAGAATTCTGGAGATAAATCAGGGGCCGAAAGTGACTCGGACCTCTCTTCTACAGTCGTACCAGCTAAAAAGTACACACCCCACTTTTTTTGTTGGTGTAACTTGACACAGAGAACCGTCAGACTCCAACCCATCAACTCCACCCAATAAAACGTAAGTTCGTTCTCATGATAGCTGGGAGTAACTCTCCTTAGGCTGTGCGACACGGATGAGGATTTATCAGCTACCACTGTCTTCGCAAAGTATTTTTCGTATTAGCCCACTTCATAGTGTAAAAATGTTTCCCCAGAGAAAAGACAGAATCGCCCTCCGAAGAGATTGATGTGTACTCTACTACAGTTATTAAGTCAAAAGAAAGTACCGACGACGAAACTGATATATACGCAACCACTGTCGAAGTGAAGCAACCGAAAAAGCAAGAAACTTCCGATACTGAGCCTGATCTTTTCTCTACAACCGTAGAGCTCCACACAAAGCCCGAAGAAAAAGAGTGTGACGATACTGACTTATTTTCCACAACTGTCATCTCCAAGTACGCTTTCCAACTCCGTTTTGTAATTCTCACCACAATAAGGTCACCCAGTCAGACTGAAAGCTCTATTCAATTAGAGTACACTTTTTTCTATAGTGCTTTGGGAATAACGGTGCAATAGGAAATCTGTTGACCAAGCCGAGTCTTCGTCTCCTGATTTCGATTTCTCTGCATTTTCCGAATCTCTGAAAGAAGATATTTTGCAGTCGGTAACAGAGCTTTTGCATAAGTGGAAGGTAGGTGAGACTTCACTTCTTCCTTACCGAATTGGTTTCAGGTTGACCTATTGACTGACTTGGCGCAGTCACAACAGGCCTTCATCGAACAGATAAACATGCAGCTCAAAGAACTCATACATGATGAGATAGCACACCACAGAGAGGAGCTCATATCACCCGAGAGCCTAGAATCAGCCATTTCCAAATGCACTTCTCAAACAGCCACTCTCATGGCGAGTGAAGAAGAACCCCCGTCCGCTACACCACCCCCTAACCAACAACAACCTTCCGATTCAACAATAACAACACCCTCATATTCATCCCCAAAAGAAACAGATACAGAAACAACAACAACAACCGGAGCAGCAACCGTAACAACAGCGGAACCAAATACAACCACCGGCAGCCCTCCCACGGCATCACCCCAAACAACAACAGTAGCACCCACATACAACCACCAATCCTGCATGAACCGGATTCACGCCCTTGAAGCCGTAGTAGGAGCACTCGAGAATCTCGCGGTTCTACAAACACAAGCGGCAGTATCAGCCGCACTATCCCGCCAACAGACACAACAGCAATCAACAAAGCCAGCCACCGCACAGCCAACAACAACCTCACCACAGACATCACCGCATTTGGCCCCATCCACCCCTCTGCCTGCTTTACCATCATTATCCCAAGGCAGAATCACAACCAGCACAAGTGCGGCATCACTACTGGGCCCTGGTGCAAGAAGGTCAAGCAAGTTACCCAAATGGCCACCAGACCCCGCCCTGCATAAATCATAGTAATAGAATAGTATCTCAAAAAATACCAAAAAAACAAATTGAAGATTCCTACATAGTACCATCGTCGTTGGTGAACTGTGCCAACCACCAAGTTGTTTCAGTTGATGTGGGGTAGTCAGGGTTCTCAAGAATGGTACGGAACTTGGGAATTATCTCTTGCAGAGTGAGGCCCAGCTTTCGCACTGTGAACTCAATGTGCTCTGGTGAGGTTACAACCAGTCCCATAAACTGGTCTCTCACCACCCCTGCTGTGATTTCCCGGAATCGCCGAAGCAGAAGCTTCCACATTGACAGGCTGATGTTGGTTGTCAACGAGGCAAGTGGGGTCTCCATAAGCTGCAGGGTTTTTTTGTTAAATATGATGATTGTGTTGGGGAACAGGAATGAAAGAGAAGCATACATCATGGAATCCGATGTGGTAAGTGTCAATCAACCACCTTGTGCCACTGGTCTTGCGGTGAGAAATCAACAACCACTTGCTCTTCCTGTTGGTGGAGCATACTTGATTGTTGTACTTTGTAAGACACTCCACAACCTCTGCCTGCGTGAAAGCTCCCAGTGCAATGAGCCGCTGTGCTGATGTGATATCTGACATTCCAACAGCAATACTCAGCAGTTTTTTCCACACTGACTTGTGCCTCCCATGGTCGCGAGGAAAGGGGAACTTCTTAAACAGAAACAGCACAGCAGTGATGTTCCAGCAACAGTGATCAACAGCTTCAAAAACGTCATCTTCTCTAAGGGTACACCCTGATAGCCGCTGCCAGAACCAGTCAAGGGGAGTAAAATTCGAGGCAGAGCAGACTGATGCTACAGCGGGCAGTGTTAGACGGGATTTTCTGGGTTCCTCTGTTTCTGTGGGGTAACCTTTATTTGCCCTTTCTGTACAGTGGTACGTGTCTTCCAACCATGTTGCAATGGAAAGGTTTTCGGCTTCCAGGGCCACAGAGAGTGCTTTCTCAAGTAACTCAGGGGTCAAATCCTTTTCAGGCACCCTCCTCAACAGGCACTTCACCACTGACACGTCGTCCTTGTGGTTTTCACAGGCCACCACAAAGCTCTTTGGTTGCACAACCAGATGATATTCCTGGAGTAGCTGCTCCACAAGCTCGTGATCACAGATGTTGTAGAACGCGAAAAACAAGGTGGTTTGAGTTGGCCGAAAAGACCCCATTTGAAGCAACCACCTCAGAACCTTCCCTTGATGAACGGGAAAGTTGGACCATGCTAGTGAGGGAAACTTAGCCATCAGCCACTTGCAGCTTTCAATTTTCTCATCAGGAGTCCTTTTGCTCCGAAGGACATCTCGTGCTATCTCAGAGGAAATGTCCCTGCTGTTGCTTTCACCCAGGAATGGAAAAGTTTGAAAGCACCACTTGATAGCATCAAGGCACCCACCTATGGAGGCACAGAAAACCAAAGCATAATGCGCCCTCAGCATCTCTGCGCAACAGGTAACATCAAAGCTTCTGGCAAGCCACTCCACAACACTCACCCTGCCACCTTCCAGTGCTGCCATCAATGCCTTGAACAGGTGAACTTCCGGCACACCGAACCTCGATACAAGCCACTTGGCCACCTCCAGGTGCCCAGCCCTACACACTCCCATCAGCAGTGTCTCCCCATCATTCGCCAAGTCCCCACTCACAACCTCATCCCTCATGTCACCATCGCAATCACAATCACAACCCCCACCATCAACATTTCTCGGCCACTTGAGCCCCCTGCCGCCCCACCCCCAGCCACTCCCGTGTCCCATTTCCGAGCCCCCCTCCTCCCCCTCGTCGTTGCACACCAGGGCCTTTGCAGCGGGCAGGTGCCCGCCCACGCACAGGCCCCACAGCACAGCCAGGCACTCCTTACCCCTCCTGGGGCTGCTGCTCCCCGCCGCCGTTGTTGGCCTGCGCCCCAACAGCAGCCACGCGACGCACCTGCCCCGCTCGCCCTCGCCGCCGCCGGCCGCGGCCGCGCACCGGAGCGCAAAGTAGGACGAGCGGTACTTGGTCCTGAGGGCCCTGGGCGACGAGCCCAGCACGGCCCCGCACGCCAGCGCCACGAGCGGGAACAGGGCCTCGGCCAGCGCCATGGCGGCCACGCAGCCGCCCCGCGACAGCGCCTTGTGGCTGCTGTTGTTGGTCGGTGTAGGCCCGACTGTCGCCGGGGGGGGAGGTGGACGAGACAGAAACCAGCCGGGAACAACAACGTCGTGCCAGACAATGCGGGAAATGAACAGCACGTGTTCAGCCTCGGAAGTCCTGTTGTTGCTCCTGATAACTGGCATTTCGTTCACTTTTCTTTTGGCTTTTTCGGCAAGTGTGATTTGGAGGGTTATTTATAGTTATTATTCTTTTATTATTTAGTCCCAGTACCCAGTGGGTAGTGGGTAGGAACTGGGGAGTAGTGTGAGTGTGCCGTCATCGTTGACTGTGAGAGTACCATAGATAGTACCGCTGTTTGATAGGGATGTGATTAGGCTGGGGGCAGTGACAACCCACGTGCAGCCGGCGCCCACTGTCACTGAAATGTCATTGTGCCCGTTGTAGTACAACTTGTTGGCAACTTGCCCTATGTGAAAGTATTCGCTGATGGTGAAGTATGTGTTCTGGTAAGAGAGCCAATCTTCACTTGCTTTGACCTATTGTTTTATCAGGTTCAGGGAGTTT
>JAHLWZ010001109.1:0-19274 GCA_020536535.1 Pelomyxa schiedti | reverse complement strand
GAGAACTATCATCAAAATCAAACGAAATGCACTGGGTGCGCCCAGTGGATAAACTTGTTTTTTGTTGGTTGTTTTTATTTTTCATTCATTATGCCGTTTTTTGACTGAAACGTCCAATATTTTTGTTTACTGTGGACACGGGGCCTGAGTCTTATTCTTTTTTTGTTGGTGTCAAGAAGGCGATTCTGATCTTAATTAGGTGCTGTGGGCAAAATTTTAGGAGCTTCATGAGTCGTTGGTTGTCTTTTCGGTTGAGGGCTGGGAACCCTTGCTTTGCTGGTTGATGAGAAACGTTAGAGAGATGATAGAAGGGAGGGCTGCCGAACCAGATGGGTAACTGGAGCGTTGCAGAAGAAGCAGGTTTTCGTGTTGAGTAGATGGCGCTGAATGCACATGTGGCACGACTCGTGTTTGCAGGGCTCGAAGACTGTATCTATGGGGGATGTACAACATATGGCACAAAGTTCACCTTCCTGAAGGGATGTGATATTAGGGCAAACAAGCACGAGTGTGGGTGCAAGTACCACGGGCACACTCTGTAGCTGATTTGTAGGAACAGATGACGCTGCAGATGAAAGTGCTTCCGTGAATGTAACAAAGGAGGCAAGGGCAGAGAGATTGGGATTCTCTGTAACTACGCACAGTTAAACAAAATTCACACCATCCAGGTACTGACATTGTTCCAGAGCAGTCATCCAGTTGTGGTTCACGAGGTATTTGAAATAATCCAATGAAAAGCCAGGGGTCTTAACAAGTGCTGACACCAGTTTATTGTTGAATTCATGAAGGCTACTACATATTCCCACTACAGGAGCCAAGAGAAGATCCGGACCAAAGTGAAGCGCACTGAAGTCTGTACAAAAGGTCTATTAGTGCCAGAGGACCTCACACACCATGTGCACTGCACAATTGTTTAAATAAAGCGGAATCGGGTCCAATAGTGCCACTAAACAAAAGTCAATATTTTTTTGGTAAGATACGGGAATCGTGCACACCGGTTGAGGGAGAAAATGATGAATTCGGACAAACGAACCAGTGTAACTTCGTTATTTAAAACTGTTGCTGGAAGCTCAATGGAAACTATTTCTAGAATCTTCGAATGATTTAACTATTACTAATGTGCTGTGTATGTACCCTGGTCAAAGCTACAGAGAAATCCAAGAACGTATCCACCTTGCGTCTTATTTGCTCAATTTGTCCTCTTCCAGATTTCTCCTAGAATAAAAGGGGAGTAAAATGGAATTAAGGGAAAAAAAGGTTACCTCTTTCAGAGCAACAGCAAATTCGGACGCGGTTTGGTTGAGGGCATTGAACACCTTGTTTAAGAACTGATCAAAAAGTTCTTGATCAGAAGCGGAATCAACGAATCCCTGGTAAGCAGCACCATAGGGTATGTGCACCCCTGACGGCTGGGCAAATCCTTTACCCTGTCATAAAGAATTTTACTTAATGGACACTGGTCCACTGGTTGCAACCTTCCATAAGAAGATGAAGATCTTTGTTACTAATACATAGTTGATTGGCTCGAAGACGGTAATTAACTTGTTCCCCATAATTCTGCAGGCTTCCAAATTTTCCTCAAACAAAAATTTGTAACTAAAAAGAGTTAAGAATTGCAACTAGGAGCTGTGAATTACTCTGCAATTTGCAAAATAATCAGAAGTGTTTGCAAGACCAACTCTTTAGTATCTGTTTGGAAAAAAAAAGGGAAAAGAGGGTGTTATTAAATGACTAGATAAGGATTGGGAGTTGTGCCTGGGTGCTTTATTCTGGTATCACTGTAGTGGCTACAGAGAAACCACAACATACTATTGATGAACTCTCGGTTAGAATCTTGGGGTAGGTTACCTTGCAAAATAGCCACAAAAAGTGCATACAATGAAGGAAGGAGAATGGAGGGTCCGCTCTCCGTAAAGCGTGGAAGGCATCGATAGGCACTTCTATGTACCACTCGGGAATATAACTGAAAAGTGGATTTGACGTAGAAGTAGTATTGAGCACTTTCACCAAGAATTGACACAAGTCAAACAGTGCATTTTGCCGTGACTGATATTCATTCTGTTAAAAGAGACAAGTACAAGAGGTGACAAATACGGCATTGAACAAGGTGCCTTTGTAATACGACACTAATCGCACAGTTTCCATGGCGTCTTGCTTCATCAGTTGTTTGGGAGCTTCAAATCCTGCCTAAGATATTATGTGACCTTTGGAACGACTAAGAGTAAAATCATACTGCTGTTTCAGCTTTGAGGTACATGGCGATTGCCTTTTGCTGATTTTGGATATTTTGGTATAAACTCCGGAACCTTCGGGTGATTGCGTAGTGGTACAAGCACACGAGGTAATGCACTAGCTTACTGTTCCTCTTTTGTTCAAGAGAAGAAGACATCACTGCTAATTGATCTGATGACGGTGGTGATTCCTTGAAGAGATGTTCATGAACTCCACCGACTCTGGGTAAATCAAGTCCACAAACAGGAGACTATACCGTTTTAGGTGAAGGAACTGTAGATTAGGTCATCACCTGGAAAAAGATGGACATATCAAGCTCGGCAGGATTGGCCGTTCTTAGGAAGGGTAAAGCAACACTTAGTGCAATGAAAAATATATTTGTCAAAACAGGTATATCAGTCAACCCAGCTGGGGGGATAGACCGGTCATAATCTTTATTGTGTACAACAAGTGCTTCAAGCCTAGAAGAAAATATCACAAATATAAGGTACATAGGCATAGAATACCAGGGCAACAAGACTGGACTATTAAACAGAGTCTTAGTGACTTTCTCTTGGAGGCGCCACAGAACTAACAGAGCTGAATCTAATTGACTTATGCATCTTTCACCAACAAGCTGTATTTGTGTTGGCACCTGCAGGAGAATCAATGAAATCAGGAGTGCTTCAAATTATCATACATTGTCTGGATTTTCCGGGAAATTTATAACAGGGAAGAGTTTTTCTATATCAACTGTGCTGAGGGGTTTGAGGGAAAGGAACCCTTCAATCCACAAGGCGGCACTGTTTGTGTGACTTAGATAGCCTCAAATTGGATATTTTTTACCTTTCTGGCTTTTGAAGCATGAGGTTATGAACTTCAGTGCATCCACACAAACGTGAGGCAAGATCAAGCATACTTGTACATGGTGGTGTAGTTGTATTGTGTTTATTACATTCTTCTATGACAGTGTGGATGGTGGTTGTGCGGATGGATAAGCAAATGTAGCTCACACAATCTTCCATGCATTTAGTAAATTCCTGAGGCTTGCATGCCATCAGTTATAAAAAGAAGTAAACTTGTTGGTTACCGACAATCCAATACTAAGCAGATGGATGAAAGTCGGGAGAACAGAGGCATTTTCGGACAGGCACAATTCCTGTAGAACAGGGACTAACAGTGTTGACTGGAGGTCAAAGTGAAAATGGGAAGAAAAAGAAATTAATCGGACCACAATATAAGGGTCGCGCAGGGGTTGTGCTAAAAATTCAAATATGATAGATGTAATGATGACAACATCATCAATGTCTAACTCTGTCATGGGGGAACCCTACATGCCATGAGAGCAAACTAATGATAATTGCCTAAACTGTGTGAGAAACAGTGAGTCTTTTCATGCAAGATAGCAAGTATTTCGCGGTTTCAGTGGTGTGGGGGTCAGGAGGTTGCTGCAGTGGCAGAAATCCTTCGACAGGATACCTGTAACAGACCACAGTCATAACATACACTATGCATTGTGTACAAGGGGGAACTAACTTGAAAGGGAATGCTCCCCAATTCGGTATAGCTTTTTCTAGAGTAGAAATACTCATACCAGGGTAGTATCCAAACCCAGGTAGATTAGCTTTGATGTCTTGATATGCCACTCCCATACATTCTCCATTACGGTAAAAAGAGATTTCCCTCTTGGTTCGTTTTTAGAAAAACAGACCAATTTAAATGAGTACCTTCTCAAAATCAATGCAACTGCCAATTACGTCAAACGGAGCCCACTGTTGCCCATACTTTCCTGCTCCATTGGACCATTTCTTGACTCGGTTGCCATCGTATGCAAAGGAGTCAGGAGAGTCACCAACTCCTTCCTTTTTACAGTTAGAAATATTTGTAGAATGCATAACAAGACCTCCTCTGAGAAGACACAGGTTGGGGAAAACCAGCCTATCTGCATAACACCAGTAGTGCTGATTATAGCTTCATACATCCATTTCCCAGCATACAAACACACATTACCCCGTATACTTGCGAAGTTGCTCTGCCCTACAACCTGACTAGTGTGAGTGCTATCTATTCCAAGGCGGCTACTGTGATTCAGTCACCTCGTCAAAGACATCCCCGATTTTAGAAACACCTCCAGCAGCCATGGTCTCAACGCCTATGTTAACCAGAGTGTTATAAAGAAAGATAGCATGATGCCTTGTTAAGAACAGTGCAAAGGGGGAAAAAACATACGCGCGTGGGCAACCCGTCCATTGTGGTACGACTCTGGCAACGTGTGCTCTTGAGGTATTTTTGCTATGTGACTTACAAGTCTCTCCCTCAGGTTACGCATTGTAAGAGGGCTCCTGCGTGGTTTTGACTCGTGAACAGACAAACAATGCAACAGTCCAGCACATACGAAGATGCGTCTCCCTCGCAGGCAAAAATTTCAAAGAGCGTAGTCATAACAGGCCTCCTTCACGTATCTCGATTTTGTGTGTTTCTTTGGAGTTGTAAGTGAAGAGATCCAACAAGCCATTGTCCGGGCCAACGCAGGGGTTCTAATGTGTCAAACACCAGAAAAGTGGCAAGGCCACAATTGGGCAAATCGGTATCCAAGCAAACGATCACAGCGATCTCTAAGGGGTGATGGGGCAAAACACTGACAACTTTTCCTTTCAAAAGATCAAAAACAAAAGTAAAAAAAACAACGAATGAAGGAGACCCCGTTGTATGGCGAGAGGACCAAGGGGGTTTGTACAGCAGAACGACAAACTAAACACCAACGCGCACTGCTGTGGTTTTCTTTTATGGTTTTGCTGAGATCTTGTACTAATGTATTGACTAGGAGAAGGCCTTGATTTGGGGTACCGGAGGCATAGTTATCCTATTTCTTGCGGTTTGTTTTTTTATTCGTTTCTTCGATAAACCTGACCTGTTTGCTTCTCAGTTCTCTGTAGCTCTTGCCGTATCATTGGGTATCATTGACGGTGTAGTTGGTCACTTCTTCATAGCTGCCGTTGCACTTTGTCTGTTTGGCTGTCTTGCTATTTTAGTACGGACAATCTCTTAGTGTATTTATTCTTTTCCTTACTCTGTCTTAGTGGAGGTGGTACAACGACAAGGAAGACAGATTGGCTCCTAAATTCCGTTGGCTAATAGTATTCTTAGTCGGAGTTATTATTCTCACCTGTATCTGCATTCAAATTTATGCGTGGGATAGACCAGAACCACCACCAGCACCAATTAAATGGTTTCTTTCTTGTACCCTTTGGTTGGCTATTTACATCATTTCAGTAACTATAAAATGTGGATTGGACCCGATACAGATACTCTCACTTGCATTACTGTGTATTGGGGACCAGCTGCATGCATTTATCCCTACTGCTTGTTCTGGATCGATAACATAACCGGTTGCTGTGGTGTCTGTAACCGAACACTCCAGGACTGTCTGGACTATGGTCCTAATTCCCCTTGGTATGAGGAATAAATGAAGACAATTTTTGTTGATTCATAAAGCACTTCTTCTGTTATTAACATCTAGAAGAGTTCCTCAGGTTTTTCGGAACCGTGGCCACTGTACCACGCCACTTCTCGGTTAATTTGTTGTATTGCCTGCAAATCATCTGCTTGAATGTTGCGTTCATGCACTCGTTTTGCAATCATTGAAAGTACGGCCCTGAAGGCACATGGGAAGGTGAACGTGGTCCCAAAAATGTTGGTATCCAGGTATTTTATGTACTCATGAAGTCGCTTTTCAGCATGGAGCTTGTATAGAAAGCTATCCTGTGGAAAAACAGGTGTCAGGGAGCAAGCCTCTTGGTGCGGGAAATCAATACTTGTAAGTGGTTCAGAAGATAGACAATGTCGTGGTTGTTAATGTTTCCGTAGCCCTCACCGGCATTGGTTACTCGGCATAGGGAAATCTCACCATTAGCTTTGATTGTAAGTGTTGGTGCTGGACGGAAGAATCCTTTGCAATAGAGCTGTTCCGGTGGAATTTTGAGAAGATCAAATGGGCGGATAGAGTTCATAGTGCAATTTTCTGTAGCACCTGTACAATTTTATTGGAAACCCGCCAGGTAGTTACATACCACTTCCGATGTCAATAAAGTTATTCAACATGTTCATTTTATCATCAGCTAGCAGTACTAATTTGTCCTCAGCAGACGCATCAGGTGGAAAGTCGTACATCTTCTCAGCACAGGAAAGTAGAAATGCGAGGTAGTGCATATTTCTCATTCCATTTGGTGGTACAAGCACGGACACCCGTGCCTCTAATCCACACTCTCGAACAAGGGACATACCCCTCATAACCTTGGCAAAGAGTCCAGGATGTTCTCTTAAAGGTTTTAGTGTAAGGAAGGGATGAAAGACCAAGAGGACCTGTTCTGGTCATGCTCCTCGGGAATATGACTGTCCAAACTGAAGCGAATGTGTGTTACACCGTTGGCTTTCATATCTCGGAGGAAAGAGGGCACATCGGGGTATGTAACACCTGCAGCAAGGAAATTCGTCTGCTCCAAAAACCAACCACTGGTGACCACGGACACTGGAATGTCTCCTTCCTTCTCTCGGTGTGATGCAATATGTCTGGTAAGATTGAGCCATCCATCACCGAACTGGTCAACCTCTCCTCCAATGAAAGCGAAATGATTCACGCCAATCTGCACAAGCACATCAACTGAACGCAGTAGCGGGTTCAAGTTGGTGACAGTGGTTTTCTTGGTGCGGCTGTTGTGGCAGTGGTGGCAGTGAAAGCCACACAAATTGGTGTACTCAAAAATTACATAACTCACGTTCTCCAAAGGATTCCTCTTGTACTGCAACTGCACCTGTTCCGCAGTTGCACCTTCATTCTGCAGTTTGTATAGGTATCCCTCGTCGACTAGCTTGTTTACAATCAAGACATCCTCGTCGATAGACGGGAATGGCATAATTATACTTTGCAATAGTGACACGATGATGCAGCTTTCTCTGGTCGAGAGTCCACGACTCGGTGAGCCGGTAGAAGGGGAAGTGGGTGCTGTCACAGAAGATGTTACTGGAGAAACTCGTACGATAGGCGTTGCACTGTGACATTGAGTTTCCTGTAAAATGTCTGTCAACTCCTCAGGCAGAGTTGGTCTTAGCACATTTTTGCCCATTTGTGAAAAGACAACCTTTGGGCCAAATGACAACTTAGAACAAGAAAACATAATACCAAAAAAAAGACGCAACTCACAGGCTTCTCTGCCGTTGTCAACAAGAGTGCTACTTTGTGCCCATAATTTGTGAGTGCGACCTGTGGTTTCGGTGACAAAATGCATTATTGTTCTAAGGACCCTCAACCCGCGCCGTCAGTACTAACTGAAAAATGTGTGGTTCTATCCATCTTCGTTGGTCACTTCCCGTCCTCTATGAAGTTAATCACGCAACACAATCAACGTTTCTTCCTTGAGGAACCGGTTTCCATTCCCGGTTCGGCGTAACTGTTGTTCTCACGAGAGGTTCCATTTAGCTCTCTATCAGGAGAAACAGGACCTGTAAAGAGGTCGTTCTTAGCTTTTTTTTGGCAGAACAACTCGGTTCAAACAAAGCAAATCTACACTCTCTTTTCTTGTGACTTAACAGCCTGGAAGTAGGTGTGTAATGTGTTTTTTTGTGTGGTAGTCGTTTTGTTGGTTCTAGGCTTTTTGGGAATCTCCTTTAAGTTTGTTTTGTGGAGACTGGCCGTTCGTTTTCCTGGGATCGAAAGGGCAGTTGTATTCACTGGTAGGGTTGCTTTAGATGAAATGCTTTGTGTTTGCAATTGTTCTATAGTGGGGGGAGAAGTTTCTGTTGGTGCTATGTTGATAGTTGTGGGCTCTACACTTGTGGAAAGTCCAGTTTCTTGTGTATCACTGGTAGTGTGCGGTAATGGTTTCACCAACTGGGAAGTAATCGGGCTTGGATGGCAAAACTGGGAAATTCTCATTTGTTGTGTAAACTGGGGCAGATTATCTGCACACAATGGTAGGGAGGAGAAGTTGCTGTCGCCTTCAATATCACACGCGAATTCAGCAATAATAGGACAATGGTCTGAGCCAAGAACTCTCCCCATTGCATCACAACTTTTGGAACATTCCAAGAAGTTTCTAGAGCAGATAATGTAATCGATGCGGGTGCCTTGGTTACTATTCCTTGCATACAGCTTTTGATTCCAGCATGTGTATACATTTGGTCTCTCTGGTGAATGGTGCCGGAAAAGATCCACAAATAATGGATCGGGTGGTGGAGGGTGTGTAGCAGCTGCACTTTCTTTGTCTGTTGGATTTAGTACATGTTCCACTTGTTTAGCACTGCCTTCCAGAAATGAATTTAACCAAAGGTGGACAGGGTGAGATTCCCAAGTGACTTCAGAGCCAAGCATCTCAGAGTAGTCACGAAGGTATTGTGATGGTGACCAATGATCAAGGTTGGAGTGCGGCATATTCAAATCTCCTACAATAATGACCTGCAGTAGCAACAGCACGCTTTTACACACTGTATTTAACTCCACAAGTAAAAAAAAAGAGGCAGCACACCTTCCTTCCGGCATTGACCAAAGCTGTTGCTCTATGACTCAGCAAGGTGCAGTACCGAAGCTTAAACTGGAGCCTCTCCAGAGAAGAGCAATTTGGTACATAAACATTGATCAAGACGAATTCAGCATGGTCAGTTACAACACATCTCCCTTCTTGATCCAACGAAAGGGCTTCTTCTTTACTCATGTCTTCAGGTAGTGAGTAGGGTCCACCCACATTTCCTGGAATAGATGACCAGGTCTGTTCTGTATTTCTGTCTATTCTTGGAAGCAATCCAGACAACCCTGTATTTTTGTAGTTACTATAATATAATATAACCCAAAACATACGAAATAGCGCCCAAAAAACTACATGAAAACCAGACAATAAGCACCCACAATCCCAAAGCAAGGGAGCAACAAAGGACAGATAAAGAAAGAGCCAACCCTCCTCCGCCCCGACGACTTTGATCGACCTCCTGCACAATGTAACGACTCCCGAGTATCCCCTCCTGGCCCTGCAGAACGAGTAGAATGCAGCCCAGGGCCCCCGCCCCCCCGCGCACCACAGCCCCGCGTCGGCGTCGCCTCCCGCGCCCCCAGCGCTGCCTCCCCCGCTCCCGCTCCCGCTCCCGCTCCCGCCCTTGCCCACCAGGCCCCACTCCCTCGCGTCCTCCCAGCTCAGTTTGGTCTCTTGCAGGCACACGACCCCGCACCTGGGGGACAGGGTGGCCTCGGCCAGCGCGTCCGCTACTCCGACGAGCGGGGGGTTTGGGCCAGAGGCTAGCCTGGCATGGGGACCCCCTCGGCACAACGCCCGCAGCCCGTTGACATTCCACGTCGCAACGAGCACCATGATTATGGCTCTAAAAGGAAAAAAAAGGTGCAACCCGGGGGCTGGGTGCATCTGAGAGAAGGAAGCTGCATAAGGCGTTGAATAGCAGCACTTTTTGCTTCAATTACGGTATGATTGTGGGATGGTACAAGGAGTGTTGTTATTCATCGTCAGACGACCTCTCCGAGGTGGGTTCATCCCCGTCGTCATTTTCGTCGTCATTGTCCTCGCCATCATCTGGTTCCTCCTCACTTTCTGACATTTCAGCATCCTCGGCTGGTGGTTGTGGATAAGAAATGTTAAACTTTGTAACAGCTTTGGTGCCTTCACTGTGTCTTCATTAGATCTTTGGTTCTTATCACTGGACCATACCTGACGGCATGTTTAGCCAGTTCCCCAGGCAGTAGCAGCCTCACTGCTGTCTGGATTTCTCTACTGGAAATGGTACCGTGGAGGTTGTATCTGGAAATGCATCATGAGTTTAGCTTTGTAGATTATCCCCGCTTAGCCGCCAAGGCTCTCACCTGGCCAGTCGGCCAGCCTGAGTCGCTATCCTCTCGAACATGTCATGCAAGAACGAGTCCATTATGCACATGCTTTTTTTTGATATTCCCAATTCCGGGTGCACCTGCTTGAGCACAGCGTAAATGTACGGCGCAAACGAGGCCAAATTAACAGCACGCCGCGCCGGCGCCGCTGCCGACGACGTCGACGCTGCAGTTGCATTTGAAGGGGGAGGAAACTCCGCGGCGTCTCCTTCATCGTCGATGTCATAGTCGTCATTGCCCTCGGGAGCAACATTGGTGACGACACCAAGGTCAGAAGTAACAGGGCCACTGGTACACGACGACGACGTCGTCGTGGTGTCGCCACAGGGGGAGGAGGAGGAGGAGGGAAAGGACAAAGTTTCTGGGGCTTCTGGTGGGTGGAACTTGTCGACCACTTCTTTCCTGCGCACATCGAACTCTGCCTCGAGTATCAGCCCCGCTCTTAAAAGATCGCTTAGTTTCCGAATCTCTTCTTCTTGATCCATTTTCTTTTGAAACTAAAATGATCGGATCAGAGGTGACCTGTCAACTAAAAGCGAAATTATTATTGGGGGTCAAACTAAGTCCACATACGCACTACTGTTGGGGTCAAACTAGGTCCACCCAAAAAGCACAAGAAAATTCGAAATCTACTCACTAGGGTCTCAAAATCAGGCCAAACCAAGGGGAGATTGTAGTACCCAGTTGTGAGCAGTGTTTCCCTCAGTTCCCAGTGAAAAAGGAAGCAGGGGGATTGAGTAAATGGATACCATTTTCCGGGTGCCGGAACAGATCATCTATCTGCACAAAAGAGTGTTATTTATGTTCCTTGCTCTGAATGTATATTTTCAACCACAGCTCTGGCACTACTTCCAAGGTCAGGGGTTTCCAATCTGATATCTGGACAAATACTTGCATTTTGGCAGCCCCATCAGGGAGATTTACACGCCTTGTTGCGCTCTCTAACTTGATTGTTAGGTTACTTAGTTTTTTTTTCCCCATACATTCACAACTGTGAAAATGGACTGGGTCAGTGCCCATACAACCACATTCTGGGCACATGTGAGTGTTGGAACAGCACTATACAATGTCAACAAATGTCAGCCCCAACTCCCCCATTGTGCAGCCGACATTGATGTGTAGCAACCACAATATCCATGACCCTGAAACCACACGTAACATCATCATAGTCCAACAACAAGCAAACATCACCTACCCGGAATTCAAGCCACCGAAGTTTCGGCGTAATAGCAATTTTCGCAGCAAACGCACCAGAGACCAACGCAACGTAACGATACACAACACGCATGCACAGCGGGTACCCCGGGGCCAACAACGGGGGGTCGTCGTCGGTGGGCGCCATGGACTGGCGCGCCCACCTCGGCGACACCATCTCCGCCACGCGCCGCAACATGTCGCGCGTGGTCTCCGCCTCTACCCCCACCTCGCCTGCCACCACGCCCCCTACGTCGTCGTCGCCCCCGCTGATTCGGGGTGGCAGCGGCACCAACACGCCCTACATCAACGCCAACGTCGTTGGCAACGGCGGCGGCGGTGGGTCGCGGCACCAGATGACCCCGATTATGGGAGGAGGAGGAGGGGGGGGAGATGGTGGGGGCGTGATGCAGGGGGGCGGGGACGGTGGAGGTGAGCGGTGGGGAGGGCCCTGGAATGCGTATTATGGGACTCATCCCTCAGTCGGTGGCGATTACCAGGTTTGGCAGTTCGTTGTTGGGCTTTTGGTTTGCAAAGTGCTTTCTCGTTTCCGGTGTATTGTTATGGGAATCATAAAGAGACTAACGTTGTTTTCTTTTTGACAAAGGGACCTAGCTTGGATCATTTCTCGTACCAATTCCCCTCAGTTTAGTGATATTTTCAGTTAACATTCCCGCCATAGTGAGATTTGCAGTGAGATAGCAATACTGAAAAAAAGTATTTCCCTGTTGCAAAATGGCATGGGTACAGTCGTTCGAGAATTTGGATCCATAAGATCACAAGTTCGTTAGGGCCCCTCTCTTAGTAACATGCTTACCCCCTCAAGATGCATGCCATCAAGGAACAACAAAATGCTCTTGTTTCACAGGTTCCAACTCGAAACTTACATGGTCTTCCTAAACCTTATCCCTCCTCAAAAGAATACGATGCTACTGGAAGAGACTGTTGCTACCGTTACAAACGCATATCTTCTGCGTGTTGGGATAACGCCAAAGCACACCGGGGGAGCATCAACGCAACTGCAGAGAGATGCGGGGTCTGCAGTTCAGAAATTTTTGATGAACGCTGCTCAGATGCAAGTCAGGTCTCTCTTGATTGTGTTTTAATGCTTTTATAACCCTTCTACAAAGGCAACTTGATGGTGATCATAGGGCAATATTGGCAACAATGGATGCACGCGTGAGAGATTCAATTGGTTCTTTGCACCTACAAGTATCTTCATCCCTTGAAGAGGTGACCAAACAGGTATCCTATGCAACCTCTATTCTTCATTTAACAAGTGTGTACGTGTACGCTATAGGTGAGCCAACTCAGGGAAGAAGTGGCAAACATTTGTGCTTTTAAACCTGAGGAAAAAGTTTCATCTGTCATTGATCAAATTGCAGAACTCTCAGGAAATGTAAATGACACCTCACAGTACGCCTCACGTTTGGAACAAGAGTTATCTGCAAATAAGTGAGTTCTATGCTTTCTCTCTTCCTGTTAATGCTGCTGCAGGAAGCAGGTAGAATTGGTGTCCTCTAAGCTGGACGCTATTACTCAAAATACTTTAAGTTATGCACAGGTATGGTGGTTCAAGGTAACTTTCCCTTTTATAACCATGTTATTGGCAGTTTCAATCGTCACATGAAGACAATTTCAAAAAACTTGCTGAAAATGTCTCTGAAACATTAAAAAAACTGCAACAGGAAAGAGCCGAATCTGTTTCCAACTGTGATAAAAGAGTTACGACTGTGGAAAATCGACTCATGCAAGAATTGACCAGGTTTCTTGGCATCTACTTGCATTCTGTCCCACACCATTTTCCAGGTTAACCTTGGATCTAGAAGGTCTCAAACGTGACAGTTGCACGAAAAATGATGTTTGGCAGTTGCAGGCTAAGCAGACGTCGAACGAAACGCTTCTCGCAAGGTACAGTTCTCACGGAAACACTCTTCAAGGTAAACAATTGTTTTCCCAGACACACTTCAGACATCGAGGCAATTAAAAGGGATTCTGCCCCTGTTTCTGCAATTCATGAAGTCGAGTTGAAAGTTGATAATACTAGAACTATTCAAGAACGCCTAGAAAAATTCGTGCGTGAGGCAATGGCCAGCAAGTACTGCCTTCTATGCTAAAACAATTTCTACTTCTAATTATCTTTACTTGTCAGGGCAGATAAAGTTCCAACAAATACTGAACCGGTTGAGGCCCAGATATCCAACCGACTAGAAGAAGTACTTTTCGTTTCATTTCTTCCCATCACAGCCTTTTATTTACCACTCTGTCAGGTTAATGGTAGCGTGTCCAAAGTAATGCAAGGATTGGAATCCCTTAAGTCCAGATTTTCCCAGCTAGAACAAGTATCCAAGTTAAAAATTATTTTTTTTTACTATCAAACAAGGATACCACTGAAGCCAATCAGCAGACACTTCTTCAATTCGAAGAAATGAAAACCTCACAAAAGAAGATGGACAAAAAAACTCTGGACCTTAATAGACATGAGGTGGTGTCCTTCATGGTCCTCTCTCCTTCTAATGTAGTTCTTTTGTTTTTCACCTGAAAGACTGAAATTGCATCAGCAAAAAGTGAAATTGAACAGCTGCGAGAGGCATTGGATTCTGCAACCAACCTTTTATCTCGGTTAGGAAACTCTTTTTTTTTCTCCCGCTTATAATGTGCTGTAGTGTGGGCAACTCCCCAAAGGGAACACCTGAAATTGCACGTATTCAAAACACTCTTTCATCCCAAGAGGAGGTGGTAACTGCACTGGCAAGGTACCTTTTCTGTTACTTTTGGTCCATTCAGAACCATATTATAGTGAGATAGAACAATTGAAAAAAAAAACATTGACTGCCTCACAAGCCAGCTTAAAAGTTCAGTCAGGAATTGAGGTTGTGAACGAAAGAACCGACTCTCTAGAACAAACTTTGAATTCAGTTATCAAGTAATGTTCCCCATGAAACTGATGAAGGAAAAGCCAAACGTACAACAAAACAGGAGTATTGCACAAATAAGGTCAAGTGGCAAAGGTGACGCGAGCGCCAAAGCAGGAGGAGTCTCAATGGAAGAGGTTCATTTCTTTATACCCTGTTTTCCAGTTTGATTATGTTCAGTTTTCCTCATTCAGTATCCAACTTGAAGCTTTGAAGTCAAAAGAAAGTACCGATTACAAAGAGCTGAAACAAGTTCTATCCAAGGTGGGAGTCTCCCATATTTTACTGTTATTTATTTCGTTGTAGTTGGACGAAAGGGTGACAGTACTGGAAGAAAAAAGCAGAGCACCCGACGTGGGAATTAGGAGGAACACCGAAGAGTTGGGTGGTGAGAGGACACCTTCAAGTGCTCTTCAACCTGGTTTTTCAAGGTATTCACTCCACTCGTTAGTTGGAACAAAATTTCACCCTCCTGAACAGCAAGAAGGCGAGTTCAACAGTTTCTTCCATGGTACTTTTCCCTTGTACCAATTGACTTTGACATATCACAGAGGCGAACTACGGAATCTGTTGACAAATCGCCCCCCGAATCTAACAGAGATGCAGAAGATAGAGTATGACCTCACACATATTTTCCCTGTCCCATTTAGTGCTCTCAAGATAGCAAGTGCAAAGGGAAATGAACAAAAGAAGCTCTCCCTGACCGATGACAAACCGAGAGTAACAGACGGACTTGTTCCAAAATCCAAAAAGGAGAAGGAAACAGAACAACAAGAACCCTCCATTCCACAACCTCAAAGAGAGAAAACACCCCTGGCACCCACTTTGACGACAGTTGCGCAAGCTTCCCTTGAACTGTCCAACCTTCCCAAGGAAGCGTCCACAGAGCCCCGAATTGATGCAAACAAAGGAGGAAGCAGTTCTGAAACTGGACCTGACAAAGCAGCAAATAACCCTGAACATAGTGATAAAGCAATACCCACGTCGGATAATATTGCAAAGCTGGCAATGAATTTACTTGGCTCCGGCGGAAAAGATACCAAGAACCGGCTTGGTGTTACCAGTGCTGAAGGCAGTTCAAGTGCCAAAGCGGCAAACGCGCACGTGTCTAACACACCGAAAACAGCCTTGAACGTGTTGCCATCCATTAGCAGCCCTGGGCGGCCCCATCATGCACATGGTAGTGCTGGGCACAGTGCCAACACCAGCACTTCAAAGAGCCGCTCAAATCGAGCCAGTGCGGGCCACAGCACACATACCGATGCAGCACACAGTGCACATAATTTACCAACAACAGTCACTACCGCAAAACCTCCTCCCGATATGTCAGGATCAGGAGAGAACTCTATCCCTATGGTGCTTGGGAAAAGCATTCTCGGCAATGTCAGTGGCAGCAGTAGGCAGTCACAGCAGCGCAGTGATACCGCCAGACTAGGAAAACCATCTTTGCAGTCCGGGAGAGCCAATCCCGGCCTGACTGATGCGCATAGCTCTGTTGGTAGTGCTGGTTCCGGTGTGGGCTCAAGCCTGCAGATAGCTGTGAACTTCAGCAACAAGGAGTCTTCTAGTCTGCATAGGAAACGCAGAGACCTACCAGCCAACCTCAAGTCATCACAGCCAAGTACTGCCAAGCCAAAGCAACGGAGACCACCCAAACAAAACACCCCAACCCTCCCCTCGAATTCCACAATGAAGCTGGCCCCACTCATCCACAAGTCAGACACGCTCTCCCCGCTGTTCCCCACCACCAAAACCAAAACCAAGGCCACCAGCGATGTCAGTGACAGCAACATGGGCCTGAGCGAGTATGACTCTGACAATGTGAATGCATTACTAGCAGCAACCGGCAGCGGGGATCCCGGCCTCTTTGGTGACAGCGGTGATAACTTCATTGGCGGCGGGCTGAGTATGACCGGCGATCAGCAAGCCAGGTCAATGTCACACTCACGGTCACGCTCACAGTCACATTCACATTCCGGAGCCGGGTCGCTATCTGGCGTGGCAAATGCAGAAGCTGGCCTTTCACTGTCCGGCCTGGGACATGGTGATGGTGATGGCGAAGGGGATGGGGAAGGTGCGGGGGATGGAGGAGGGGATGCATCGGGTGGAGGAGGGTCACACAATCCGGGAGGAGGGGACCTAGGATTCGATGGGTCATTCTCAAGGTCAGGGGAGGACAACAATAAGGGGAACTTTTCAGGTGAAGAAGGGGAAGGGGAAGGGGAAGTGGATGGGGATGGGGGAGGGGATGGGGATGGACTGGGACTGGGATCGTACACTGTGAGCCAGTCACATACACACACCAGCATGGGGGGAGGAATGGGGGATGAGTTCCATGATGATGGAGGGGGTGATCATGGGAACCAGCAAAGAAGCTACAGTGACTGGGATGAAAATGGGTCTGACAAAAGCTAGTGATTGAACCACACCACCCACACTTTGTGCATAGTACAAAATCATTGGAACCTTTTTTAAAAAAAAAAAAAAGCAAATCGGGTTTGTAGGTTAAAACTATGTAACTCTGAAGGCTCCGCGAGTCCAAGTATGTCTTGAACCCCGATGCCCGCAGTTCTGGGAGTGTAAGTTTGGATGTTCTCATAGTTCCATAGCAGCACCACAGAAGCTTTTTAGGAAACTTGGAGCAAATTAAGAAAAAAAACCACAACCTATTACTGCCATGTGGTGGGGTGGAAGCAGACGTACTAAACGAAGAGAAGAACAGGTTAGGAGACTTTGACCTTTCTACTTGGAATACCATGCCTAAAATTCATATAAAAACAACAACAACAACAAAAAAGACTACTATCAAGAAGGCATGTGAACGAGGCGATTTTGCAACGGCACACAGGCTCATTGTTGGCATGGGTATCAATGAGGAAGAGGATGGTGTATATTTCATTTGTACCTACTTGCTTGAAAGATGTACACACCGTGTCACTTGTTCCAGGAGGTTTGTGCCTCTGAAGAACGATTCCACCTCGGTTTTCCCCAAGTCGACATCCAAACACGAAAGTTGCTGTAAAAACGAGGCTGAGGCTGCTTCAGCTATGGGAATCAGTGCTACTACTACCAGTAGTAGCAGCGACGAAGCAGTTTCACATATTCCCAATCCTCCGTGTGAAAGCTCCTGGTTGCTTGCTGCTATTTTGAAACGCTTTTATGGCTATTCAAAAGTCTCTTTACAGAGAGAAGATATGCAGTCATTTTTCGGCACCGCCCTAGAGGGTTTCAGTTGGTGCTTGCATTGCCTTTTGTCATTAATGCCACCTTATATCACGCGCCCCGTTCCGCAAGGTGTCACTGAAAAATTGGCTTGTGTTGCGTTGTATTTGACCGAGAATGGGGATTCTACAACGGCAGAACAGATTATCCATTGGACCATGGAACACTCAACCTATTCCCACTCAATAGAATTGAAGCTTCTTTCACTAGGAGACCTCTCTTGTCATCGTTTTTACTATGATTACAAGATTAGCCACGATTCTCAATACTACATCACCAATGGGTATCTAGATAGTACTCTTGCAAGTGCTGTAGAATCAGGAGATGTAAAAGTAGTTCTCAGGGTTTTGGAGTGGATGGGGAACCGCTCAATTACTGAAATTGATCCTAATGGGAAATCCTTCAACACTGCTTGTAAGTGCACAACAATTGACTGTTTGCAGCTGATTTTTTCTTCTGGTGCACGAAAGGATTCTGAAGGGGCAAGGAATGGATATTACTGGATTTTCAGTGGCCAAGTAAGAGACCCCGACCTCGCACGGAACATGATAGACCTTATTATCAAAAATGGGCTTGATATTAGTGATCGTATTTGTCAATCAACCTGTAATCAAGAACTGGTTTCCCCCTTAGCAGCAGCCCTCACAGCAAAGAGCTCTGTTATAGTAAACCTGCTTCTCGAACACCAGATTTCAATCGGACCTGAACACTTCATAATATTGATGAAGCAGTCTGAGTTAGAACACGTAGAGTTGCTTCACAAGTCCCTTGGGTACATTCACCGAGAAGCATTTCCCGCGGCGATAGTATTTGGTGCCAAAGACTCTATCATCGAGTACCTTATTAAATCTGGAATGGACCTCAACACCAAGGTACCAACACCTTTCTGTGCACCGAGTTACCCTCTAGAATTGGCCCTCCGCTTCAACAGGCCCCATATTTGCCATTTCCTACTGGATCATGGAGTCAGAATTCCATCACCAAGTAATTCTGATGAAGACTGGTTCCTTCCTGTATTTGAGAAGTGGCTCAACTTCTTGGCCAATACTCCCGACACAATAACTCTTTTTGAAAGAGTCCTGAAGCTGAGGCCCGATACCATCAATGCGGAATACACCAGGCTTCCGGGGGGCTTATTGCTTCACAGTGTAAAGAGCGGCCACATTCCCACAATGCAGGTTCTACTGAAAAACGGGGCTAACAAACGTACAGAAGCTCTCTTGTGTACTATCACTGATTGTGTGAAGACTTGCAGTCTCTTGTCATCCGGCGTGGGGTGTATCCATTGTGAATGTGCCGATGTACTCGTGAAAAATGGGGCACTCCTTCAAATGGCCCACTTTGAGACTCAAAAAGGCCTCAATCCTGCAATGCGGAACAAACTCATAGTATGTACTCTATTGGCAATTACATAATAATTTCTTGTCATTTCCACATAACACAAACACAGAGCCTGGTTGGTTACGAGAGTTGCAGGTGCTTCGCACTTGTAACGCAAAAGAGGTGTGGTCACCTTAGTATCTGGAATGCACTACCTTCCTATCTCTTGGTGGAGGTTCTCTCTTTTGTTCTGGGAATAAGGCGCCAGTGATGCGAGTGAAAAATCGTGGTACTCTTCTCCTACTACACTAGAGTGTAAAGAAATAAAACTTTTTTTTCTTTTAGAATTTTGTTTTCGTGTTCCCGCGGTTACATAGGGGAATTGTGTCGACCTTAAACCTAAAATTGACTTTTAAGTCTCAAGGCGTGAGAACAGAATTGGTTGCTTGTCGAGCCAGATAGTGAAAGTAACCAATTCTATTCTCAAGTGAGGGCACGAACCTACGTGATTTGAAATCACAGCATTCAGG
>JAHLWZ010001108.1:0-19465 GCA_020536535.1 Pelomyxa schiedti | reverse complement strand
TCTTCTTCATTTGTTTGGGGGTTGGTACTGGTGCGGGGGTGTAGGTAGCAAAGGGGGGGGCGAGGTTGGGACAGGAAAAAAAAGCGAGGAAAGATCGATGGATGGTGGTGGAGACTGGGAGAGGGTGATGTGAGTGCGAGTCCGGATGCCGGAGACTACGCACAAGTTACGATTATGGGTGGAGCGTGTTGTTGGGGGCGGGGGATTGAGCTGGTCTCGGTGGGGTGCCGAATGGGTGTGTTGTGCACCGCGCAGGGGAGTAGTGTCGTTCACCGATGTTTTCCTTTCGTTCTCTTTTAGGATGTTTCCCTTTCGTGGATTATGCTGGTGATTAGTTACAGAGGCTATTTATGGGTAGCCATAGAGGAGACAGGCCAGGCCGACCCAAAAATCCTGGTTTACTTGTATTTTTTGTTTTTTTTTTTTTTTTGGAGCAGGATTGAGTTGTTCTGACCTGTCCATCCCATCATCCAATGTTGGTTTAAGACTGGCTAAGGATTGCCTTGAGGCGAGCGGCTCTCTCTGCACGCTTCCTTTGCATCTCTTCCTCCTATGTAGAGTTCGAATTAATGGTTTTGCTGGGTGATTGTATGTGTTGTTACCTCAGCAGTCAGGTCCAAATTAGAGATAGCACTGGTGGTAGCATCCACTGATGGGGTTGCTGGAGCCGCAGCAGTAGCTGAAGTTGATGATGGTGGTGTTGCCAGTGTTTCAGAATCCGCGAGAAGGGCCCGCATTTTTTCCTCCCTTTGCTGCCGGCGTTGTGCAATTACATCGTCTACAGAGGCCTGTGTGTGTAATTATATTGGGCTATTTGTGTTGGTGGGGGATCACCTTAAATTCCTCTTTTGGTGAGAAGCTGTCATGGTCCTTGCTGGAGGTTACTTCTGATGGTTGTTCCTCTGCCGGCTTCTCGGGTATTGAAGCCTCGGGTTCTTTTAGAGTATTGGAATCCTCAGCTTGGGTGTCTGCAGTTTCACTGGGTTCCTGAGTGGTTGGTTGTGGTGCCGGTTCTTCGGAATTTCTCATGGATGCTCTGAGCTTTTCAAGTCGTTCCCGCTTAAGACGTAACTCCTCTTGTTTACGGCGAAGAATTTCATCCTCATCTTCCTCGGGAGGGGGGCTACAGAAATGTCAAGAGTGTCTATGGGATAGAGTACTTACTTTTCTTCAGCTGCTTGTTGGGCAGCCAGTTTAGCTTTTAGTTCAGCAATTCTAGCAAGTTTTTCTTTAAGAAGTCTGTCTCGTTCTTCTTCTTCTTGCTTTTTCTTTTTTAATTCGGCCAGCCTGCAAAAGGTGAGAAATGGAAAAAAGGGTGCCTTCTCACCGTTGTTTCATTTTTTCTAAAAGTGCAGCCGCATCTGGATCAGGGGTTGCTGCGGCGGCCGGAGGGGGAGCTGGAGTTGCAGTTTTGGCACTAGGAGGTGTAGTTGTTGGCTTCTTGGCTCTAAGTGACACTAAGAGTTGTAAAATTTGGTCGAACATACACGGCTGCTGCTTCCACAACCACCTTCTGGAAAGCCGTTGCACTAGCGGTCTCTTCAGCAATCGTTGTCTCTTCAACTCTTTGTAAGGTAAGTTATAGAAGCCTGTGGAAATATTGTCACCTTTCCCGCCGTTTCTGTGGAGAGTGAAAACGATGACGAATTATTACAGCCGAACCTGCAATCTTGCAAGAACCTCTTCTTGTGGTGAAAGTCTTCTGCTCTGCAGAGGAGCTGACGCAGGAACTGCTGCTGGAGTAGATTTTTTGATCTCAATAGCTTCTCCTCCTTGCTCAAGCCTTTGGGTAGGGAAGAAACACCCAGGACAGGGATAGTGGAATTACCGGGAACGTCTGGCATTAAGAGCTGCCAGAACTTCAGCTTCTTTCCTTGAAAGAGGTGGTGCCTCTTTGGTTGTTGTTTGCGAAGGTTGTGACCTTCTTAGACCCAAGGCATTGGTTCCATCTTAGTGATATAGTTAGAAAAGAAGAAGTGACTGTGTATACCATCTTCAACAAATTTTGGTTTCACAGGTTCAGGCGTTTCCACGGTTGTAGCTGGCACATATTAACCAAATAATAGTGTTGAAATGGAAAACCTTTGGGGACTGGCAAGGGCACTGCTTCTGTCAATGTATGTGAAATTTAGCTATCAGTGACATTAGGTAACAAAAGTCAAGATTACCTCCAGGGTGCTCTGAATCCCACTTCTTTTTGGCGAGTTTTCCGCACATGTCGCTAGTGCCGATTCAGGTTAATTAGTATCTTGGAGTATCATACCAAAAGGGTTCACCCCCAACATCCAAGAATTTACTAATTCCGATTCTTTTCTTGCATTTCATACAAGAAAGGCATAAGACATGATATGTTTGACCACAGGCTTTGATACTTTGTTGCCCAGGCATGACCCCATCGTGACACCCTGGACATTCAGGGGGCTTTTGGTAACGTTAAAGGAAGTATTTATTGGTTGCCAAGTACATGAGCCATCAAGTATTCCCTTTCTTCTCGCTCCTTTCTTCGTAATTCTGCTTCCTCTCTATCCATTTCATCGTATGCCTGTGTTTTTCGCTTTGGATCAGTGACCTTGACACCAGCCTGGTATCCAGTTAACACTCTTGGATGCAGTAAATACTTGAGTAATAACTGGCAAAAAAAGACTTACTCAGATAATTGAAGTAAAATACATTTGGAATCTGGGCACTTCACAATATCTTCTGCAGTGACCAACTTTCCAATTCCCATTTTTTCTGTTGGTTGTTATCACAAGGAAGGAAAGTGAGAAAATAACCAAAAGCCTCCAAGGCAGCCTTCCACAGAACGACAGGGTCGCTACGGTCGATCTTGTAGTAGTCTATGGCAGTTGGATCCAGGGAATGTGCTAGCGCTGCAATGGCCAGTCCACTTGTCCAACTCGACCTAATGAATATTAAGAACTAATTCCTCATTAGCATTACCACCATCAAATATCATCAAACATAGATATAAATACGTATTTAAATAGAAATATCTTATACTAAGCAAACAACTGCAACTGCATCTGCATACGAGAAGTCCTGCACGTCTACGCCGGCATAAGGAGCTGTCCTCCTCTGACAGAACAACAACACAGCAGCCTCACCAGTAACTACCCCACTCATGCTCTTATTATTATAATGATGTTGATGATGTACCCAGTGCTCTCACACAACAAACGACGGTTCGTTCGACGTCACTCACCGCGCCGGTCCTTTTGCCGGTTCAAAAACGAATGGTTCTCTGTGCGTAGGTGGGTTTTTTTTTTTTTGTTGTCGATGTGAGCAACTTGCGGCCGATGTCGCTGTGTACCTCTGGTTTTTTTTTTCGTGCCCTGAAATTAGCTTGTTTTTTTTTTCTTTTTGCCGTTTCGGGTTACAAGTCTTGGTGCTGCTTTTTTCTTTTTTCCCTGAACTTTCCAGTGTGGCGATAATGGATTCAAAGATATAGGGATGTGTATATCTTGCATAGGGGTACTTCAGGTTTGCTGCTGCGTTGTTGTTGCTGTGGCATAGACGTCAGTGGGATGGTCAAAGAATGACACTGGAGTGTCATCATCCGAGTCAGAGTCCTCAATTTCAATTGGCTGGGTTGTTGCGGCTGAGTTTGTTGCTGCTGAGGATGATGGTGCTTGTGGTTGTAGTTGTTGTGGTGGTGGTGGGCGCCTGGAGGCACCGCGGATGCCCTTGAGGGTCTTGGGGTTTTTTTTAACTGTACCGGTGGTGGTACTGGGCTTCTTGGGCTTTGCTGTAGTTTTTGGGGTGGTAGTTGTTGTTGCTGCGGGTGTCTCTGTTGTAGGCGGTTTTAGGATGTTGTTACCTAGCTTTGGGCCGTTGTCTACCAGACCACGGGCTGCCTCCGGGGTCCAAGGCTTATCGGTTTTAAGCTTTTTGGCTCTTTTTAACAAAGTCAGTCACGAGGGGAGTTGGAGTCGTTAACCTTTGCTTGTGATCTTTTGTGTTGAAGTGCTTCTCCAAGGCCTCTTTGGACATGAAGTGCTTTGCACACTGAACACAGTAGCACTGCCCGCACCCTTGTTTGGTGAGAGAAAATTCGGAAAGCGAGAAATCCAGTAAATGACAAAGTAATTAAATGATGCTGCAATACCTGGTAGGTCGGGGTCTTGTGGCAAATTGTCCATTTTTTCTTTATTTTCGGGTTTTGCATCCTGCTGAATTTGATCGAACTCTTTTTCATTTAACAAAACCATTCATAATGAAAGAGAGAAATGCGTTGTAGTTTGTCAGACAGGCTACCTCTTGGTTTGTTTTTTAGCAGCGGCTTACTTCGCCCTGTATTTATTTTCAATAAATAATCAACAATAGCCATCGCACTCGAACAACAACATAGCAGGCAAATTAATTAAATACCTTTGTTGCGTCCCCGACCCATTCCCCACACGACAAACTCGTAGCTACGTATGTGCTTGGCGCAATATTAAGGCTAACAGATTTTCAGGAAGTCTGCAAGATTACACCTGAGACTCAGGTGACAAGGAAGGGGGCGAGAACCGTAAGAAATGCCAAAACAAACAGGGAACGAAAACTCTCAAAATTTATTTTGTTCTGCCTCAACGGGGCCTTATTGGTGTTCACCCTCACATCAGTGGATCTCTATCTTGGTGTTCTGGGGTGTTGGAGGAGCAGGTGGCTTGGGTATCGTGAGGGTCAGCACGCCGTTGTCGAACGACGCGGCGACGGCCGAGTGGTCGACGCCCTCGGGGATCACAAACGACCGGCGGAACTTGCCAAACGATCGCTCCACGCGGTGCCACCTGTCCCCTGTGTTCTCGGCCACCGCGTCCTTCTTTCCCATAATCGTGAGCACGTGGTCCGGCGACACGTCCACTGCCACGTCTTCTTTCTTGACTCCCGGCAATTCCATGATCACCTGCGATTTTCGTGTTAATATATCCCGCGTGTTTCGTGTTATGTATTATTAACAACTAATAGTAGAAAATACTTTGTTGTTGTTTGAACGTATGTGTATTATAGTTATTGATAAATTTCTAAAAAACCATACAGAGTATTGGGCATCAGTCTCTCTGAGGTCGGTGCGTGGCCACCATATTGACTCCCACTCGGGCTCCCTTGGCTGCACTGCCTTTGATGTTGGAGTGGTGCTCGTCACTGCCGTTGTTGTTGCTGTGGGTGATGATGGCGCCTTATCTGCCTGTGGCTCAGCAGCAGTACCTTCCTTTGGAGCCGCAGCGGAATCAGCGGAAGTATCCTTGGCTGGGGCAGATGCAATCGGGGTGCTGGCCTGCTGCTGTTGAATTTGCCTCGACATGCGGGGTTGTTGCCTGTGGTGCCTGCCAGTTGTGGGAACAAACTGAGCATAGTCAATCATGTCCATGAGGTCATTCATCTGTGATTCCATGCGGTACATCTCGGCCCATGGGTCAAGTCCAAACCATGCCATTCTTACAGTATATGTTATGTTATATTGTTTTTTGTTTTTGTTGTTGTTTGTTTCGCTGTTGTTGCGCTTTTAGTTTTTTTGTTGTGTTTTGCAGCGACAGGAACGTTCTGCTTAAAAATACCAAGACCAACCAAAATCGTGTACTTCTCCACACCAAGTCACCAATAAATCACAGCATTTCCCGCGAAATTCCCTTGTCATCCCTCTTAACTCTGTACTGTTCTATTCTATTTTCTATTCAGAATTTTGGAACATCTGCTGGGTAGTTCCGTGAAAACGTCTTGGGCGTTGTGTCACCTCTTGATACGCCACAACGAGGAATGACTACAGCGGCTTCACGACCGGGGGATTATGCCACAGGCACCGAATACGACGAGGAACACAACGGTGGCGTGACCATGAAGGGCCTGGGGACCCACGACGCCGGTGGTGATGCGCCACGCGACACCGACCACGCGTCGGGCCCCGACGGCGCCGACTACGACTACGAGGACGAGCCCGACAGCGCGAAGTTCGCGGACGGGCACATGGACGCCGTGTACCGTGCAGCGTCGTCGGTGCAAAGTGTGAATTTCGATCTGATGTGATGTCCCTTGAGACCAAATCGCGATGTTGGCGATTTGTTGTTGATCTCTTTTTTTTTTGGTGGCAATTAGTGTTGGACACACACTTTTATTGTTTGTTTGTTTGTTTGTTTGTTTGTTTGTTTGTTTGTTTGTTTGTTTGTTTGTTTGTTTGTTTGTTTGTTTGTTTGTTTGTTTGTTTGTTTGTTTGTTTGTTTGTTTGTTTGTTTGTTATGAATTTTTGTGTTGTGGGAGTAAGGGAAGTTGTTTATAAACTCTTTTTTGTAGGGTCCTTGGATAGAGTATGTTGCTTTGTGTGCATGACTCAGAAGCAGAAGACTATTTCTGGCTTTGCAGTGGTGATCGCCACCATTGTGGTTTCTCTAATAGGTTTGAAATTCGCGTAACTTCAGCCATTTTCTTACTCAGATAAGTGGTGCCTGTTGTGTGTTACTACGCACTACCGATCAAGCTCGATCAGCATATTGACGTTGACAACATTATGCTAAAACTAAATCATCTACAAGACATTTCCACTCAATACAATAACACGCGAGACGATATTACAGGGTACTTCTATCTTCAATTCCCACCTCACTCAACTATAATTTGTAGCGGTTACATGGCGGCATTACAATATATACAAGAAGCAATTTCAGAGTACCCAGTTACAATCTCCCAGCAGAACTTCAATTACAGCTATTCGGAGACGCTTCCTTCCACTACATGGTTCAAAGTACTTCAACCTGTAGAACTGACATTCTCACTTGGTGTGGATTACGAGACTGGATATAATACACCATCTGCAGCTGCAATTTCTTCTTCGCCTGTCGTAGGAATTCGCAACTACGGATGCCTGGACTCTGACTGGAGTGGTTTCTTATTTGCCTTTCAATTTTTTTCCCTCACTACAAACAGAGACAGTTATTGGGGCAGTTGCAATTCTGCCTGCAGGTGGCGGCTGTACTTGGCTAACAAAATCTGCATTTGCATCCAAGTATGAAATTCCATCGTTTCTTCAAATTTTTTACCTTCAACCAGCTATGGGGTGTCTCTGATGATTGGTTATAATTCCGCAAGTGCAGACTCCAGCACACCATATATGCCATTTTATGGATTTGCGCCGATCCAAGACGGATCAGCAATTGGAGGAATTGGTGTGACATATTCCACGGGGATAATGCTGCTTGGGCTTTTACCTACATTGACGTTGGATGTTAATGTAAGAGTGTGAATAGTGGTGTGGGTTTCTAACTTCCAAAGATAGATACACGCGTAGAGACCGTGGAAACTGCTAACCTTATTGCTGAAACTGAATCTGTATTATCCCTTATCTCTTTAAGTGTGTGAATCGAGGTTTAACCTAGGGGAATCCCAACTCGATTGTTCTTATGGGGGCACACTTGGACAGTGATGTGCCTTCCTTTATTTTTACGTCTGTGTGCATCTAAAGGTCGAAAACAAGGGGCCCGGCATCAATGACAATGGAAGTGGAAGTATGGTGATGTTGGAAATTGCCCTGGAAACTCTTAAGTCAAGGTATACAACCACTTGAAGTACTTCACCCTTTTTAGCTTCATTTAAAGGATGAAACCCTGGGTGGAAAATAAGATAATATTTGCGTGGTGGGCGGCAGAGGAAAAGGGCCTTTTAGGTTCTCAAGCTTACATTGATGTACTACAGTTATGTGTACCCTTTCTTCATTCACAATTTTCAGTCCCTCAGCGATGAAAAGCGGGCAGCGATTGCATGCAACTTGAATTTAGGTAACAACTATTGTGCCATCTCTATTGTTAAAACACCTGAAGACATGATTGCGAGCCCAAACTATATAACTGGGATATACAATGGCTCAACAATGCCATACCCCGCGAACTATGGAAGTGCCATTATAACTGTGCGTTTTTCATCAACTTACTTGTGAAGCACTGAATCACAACCCCGATAGGATATGTTCCTATCATATTTCGAAGATAAGGGCCTCAATTACCAGATGCAAGATATGTTCGGCGCGTCTGACCACTACCCATTTGTTGCCGCCGGAATTCCTGCTAGTGGACTATTTGCTGGAGCAAGTTTGAAACCAAGGAAGAAAGATGATGTACTCATGGAAAAAAAAGGTGAGATTAAGACAACTGAACAGCGGGTTCTATTCAATGGCATTGCGGATACTCCCGCAGACCCTTGTTATCACGAGTATGACACACAGAACCGCCCATTTTCTAATCCCACCACAGAGCATGCGATACAACTGACAATATTAATCAAGATGAGATTAAGACGCTAGGTAATTGACTTACGGCTGTAATCTTTTGAATAATTCCGCGTAGCTGAGGCATATGCTAATATCTTCCAGCAATTGGTGGAACACAAAAACCTTCAGGAATTTCTATCTCCAACTACCACATACACTTCACACCAACATCACAACCCACAATGTAGTATGAACACCATTCCTTTTCATAACCACAGGCACCACTTTGACTGTTCCCCAACAGCAAACTAGCCACACAACCAAAACATCTATCAGTAACAGTTATTTACCTAATAGCAAATTTCTTTACTCTGGCACAAATAAATCCAGGGAGCTCCATGAGTTTGAGTAATTAGAATTTTACAACCATGAAACTGGATACAACCAAAACACACAACCAGTGTATCATTGCAATTGCGTGGCTGTGTGACGTTATGTTGTATGTGTGATAAGCCTTGAACAAATGTAACTGTCCCACACTCACAAGCCTCAGAACTACAAGGAATCTGCCATACCACAGAAACAAAGCTGTGGTGCAAAGCAATGGAGCCAGTAACTGAAACAGATAGTTAGTTATTAAATCATAGTGAAATTGGAATTATTATCACCGCGGACTCGAGCATAGAGTATTTCTTCCACCAGAGAAGGAAGAATGCAATGAGGTTCAATGCGGAAAGAGTGCCAATCAAGAGAATGGTCCCCATTTGGCTGTATTTATTGTTTGTGGAAGAGAATTGTGGGGGAAATGCTTACCACACTGTCCGGAAAACATAAATCCACTCATATGGAAATGGAAAGATGGCGATAATAAACATAGTCACTGGAAACCAGTAGATTCTATCACCCTATAAAGGGGGGAGATTAAAATCACGGGAGGCTGAAAATTACCGGCGATGTAAGTGAAAAGGCTAGTAGAATATGCGCACAACAGTTGGAAAACTACTTTCTGTAAAGGTGGAAGGTGCTTTTTTAAACGTACTATTAAAGAAATAATGTAATTCGCAAGGAACAGAGAGCCATTGGGAAAGTACAGGTACTTGTAAAGTAGAACAAGTGTCCACAATATTCCAATGGCTCCAAAAGAATTCCGTACAGTACAAAGAATTTTCTTGTCATAGCATTGCTGTTTCACCAACATAGATTGACTGATGAAAAAAGCCATCCAATTATGGTGAAAGATGTAACACCAAAGGCACAAAGTTAGATCCAGTGGATTCCACCTAAGGTTTTGCTTTGAACCAGACAAGGAAATTACTAGATGCGCACCACTTGTTGTGGATAAACGGGTTGTACACTGGTGGACTATATAGGGGCATTCTTACTCTCCCTTTTTTGCGTGCTATCCACAGGTACTTTGTTTTTGAGTTTCCTCTAAACACTTCGGCAGGAGATGCAGCCCACTTGGTCACATACTGTGTTCTTTTTGTGGGAAACAGTTATAATTAACGACCAACCTGCTTATCCTGGCTTGTAACTTGGGTGCACACGTTCTTCCATAAGGTTTCATTATAAGAGGGAATGGTGCTGTCATGATAGTTAAGTATGTTGCTGGCACAATCAGAAATCTCATATCTAGTACATTACCAAGGGTTATCCCAAGTAATATTTCATAAGGAGGTTACTTAATATAATGAAGCCAGACATTATCATCACAGAGTTCCCGTCGCCAAGTATGGCAAACTTGGCTGCAGGCAAGGCAATCCCTCCCAGACAACAGCTTTCGTCCCTTAATTGGGATTAGGGAGTGGTTTTCAAAGCTTGATACCAGCCAAGACGTGACTATAATCTTTATGGCAAGGGAACTTGTGCGAAGTCCGTCTAAATCAATTGGTTTCATCCAAGACTATTTTTATCAGAGAAAGGAAAATGAGCCCAGGTGGACTAACTGCGCTTAAACAATCTTGTTGTTGCCAACGACGTAGGAGGTTACTCTTATTCTGGATCTCGGCTTCTGTTTTTGCTGTAATTTCTGCCAAGTGCCTCACCACTGGAGGCTCCTGAAAAGTGAATTGAACATAATTTTCAAATTTCAGATAGGACACTATTCTGCGTGTACCACTAGCGTGGTACCTCAAGAAGCAGGCTAAGTCAGAATAGCCAGACCGGCTTGCAGCGTCAATTGCTGTTTGTCCCAGTGAATTTCTTGCCATTAGAAGAGCGCCACCTACATGGGGCTACTTGTCAAGAACAAAAAGAATATGAAGGTACTATCAATGAGAAGCTTGGCTACATCTACCCGGTCACGAAAGCAAGACAAATATAGTGCTGTGTCTCCATTTGGTAGTCTTCGCGCGCCAACCCGTGCACCATACTCGTGAATAAGTAGGAATACAACATAAAGTTGCCCACTGGAAATAGGAGGAATAGGGGGTAGAAACAAATAAGCAAATTAGTAAAATCAAAAAAAAAGAAGAGGACAACAAAGAAGCAGCACAGTGCAATGGTGTGGATCCATCTTGTGCTCTCACATCAACATCACAGTTACCCTCCTCAAGTAGCACTCTAATAGCACCAATGTATCCCCTGCTGCAGGCAATGTGAATAGGCATTTTTCCTGTAGTAATTGCCTCCTGATTAGTCTCAGCCAATATTGGTTTTGATTGTGGCCTTACAGCCATATTTATAACACAAAAAAGAGCCAAACCAACACAAGATTCACAATTACAACTCGTAGTAAATTGTACCCCATGAGTCCGTCTGGTATACGCACGAGGGGTCGGCTATTATAGCCGCCCTCACCTGTCCTGCGTCACTCAACACGCTGTCACTTAACAACGGACGCGCATCGCCACCCTCACTCGTTATTGTGGGACCGGAAAACACGAGCCAACCCCCAACGCGCATGACGATCTGAGGAAAAACAGCCGAACGGACAAGTTTCCGGTGGGTGGGACATCCAGAGAAAAGAACCCATCCCTTCCTTGGCCCCACTACTGTACGATTGCACCATGACCTTCCAGAGTCGCCTCTCAGGGTTTCGGGGCCACACTGGTATGTAATCAAACGGGCGTTTCGCGGAAAGAGAAATTGTGAAAGAAAAATACAAAGGGGATCCATTGACGTGCAACAACAGCGAAGGGGGTGGTGCCTTGCCGTAACTGCGACAACAGCGACAACGACGGTCGTGGCGCGTGGGGGTGGTTGTGAAAACTGACAAGTAGAATGGACATGCTTAGCAATGCGCTGAGGCAGATCGTATCAAACGACAAAGTCAGGCACGTTGCGTTTCGTGGTCTTCTTCTTTGGGAACGAAACCCGTCGCTTTGTGGGCCGCACAATGAGGAAAAAACCTTGTACTTCTAATTTGTTGACGACTAAACTTAGATATGCGGACGAGACTTACAATTTGGATTTGACATACATTACTGATAGAGTAATTGCCATGTCATTTCCAGCTGATGGTATGGTTTTGATTGTGGCGGGGGAGTTCACACCATGCACAGGTGTCGCCAGCACTTGGAGAAACTTCATTGACGATGTGGCCGCTTTTTTGGCAACAAAGCACGGCTCATCTCACTACTATGTCTTTAATCTCTCGGAAAAAGAGTATGACGAAACAAAATTCGGGAACAAGGTTTACCTTTTCTACTTCTGTCGTTCACTGATCACTTACTTCCAAGGTTCACAGTTGGTGTCGATTTCCTGACCACCACCCACCACCTCTACCGTTGTTACTGCAAATTCTTTATCACATGCACCTTTGGCTCTCTGCGGATCCCGTTAATGTGGTTGCTGTTCATTGTCAGGTACCCACTCTTCGATAAAACAATACCATCGTTCTATGTCGAACGTTATCTCCTAGGCCGGGAAAGGAAGAACTGGCACAGTCATTGCCTCATACCTACTTTATTCTGGTATCCTCTCTATTTTGCCCTTAATTCTTTATGCATATTTTTCATATTCAGGGCTCGTTTCTACTGCTGAAGATGCCCTGAATATGTTTGCACACAAACGCACTGTTTCACATCATGGTGTTACCTATCCATCTCAGAGACGCTATGTCTCTTATGTTGCTGCCCTTTTACACCATCACCATCACCACTGCGCAGCTGTTGCAGCGGAAATGCCACCCCCTGCCCCTCCACTGCACATGCAGGTTGTGCACTTTGTTTTGTTCAATGTAACTTACATTTTTTCCAGCCACTCCTTTTCAACAAAATGAAATTCAGTTGTGTTCCCAAGGTGACTTTCTTGACGATATAAACACATATTTACAGTAGACTTTTAGTTTTCACTTGGGTTTGGTGCAAATGGCTTTAGACCTGTGGTATCTATTTTTGACTCCAAGACCATGGCTCTGTTGTTTAACTCTGCAACTAACTCTGGAGTTGAGCCAATGTAGTACCGTATGCTTGGTCTTGTGGTTTTTTTCTCACTGCTGTAGAACCTATGAGGTATCAGATAATCCCTTCGAGATAGACATCAACTGTATTGTGTGGGGTGATGTCCTAGTGCGAATAGATCACGTTAATTACATGATAAAGTGAGTCACCCCTTTCCATACAGAAGTGTCTAACAATATATTAGACCCGAACTTGTGTGCAGGTGATTCCTTTTGAGAGTTTGCTACACTCACCCCACACAGAATAAGTTTTCATGTGGGATTTCTTTTTGATAATACTATTATTCTGGACCGAGATAACATTGATATGGCGCATGATGACTCAAGGTGCAATTTTATGACATTATTGGCCTCTAAAGTTGACCAGATTTCCACCACACTTTTCAATTGAATTCACGCTACAAGATGTCGCCAACCTTCCTCCAACACACATAGCCAATAAAGTAAGCTCCACCACTTCCATTTCAAAATTCACCGCTGCTAAGGAGATGCAAGATTTTGGGCATCTTCTTAACAAAACCCTTGCCCAGTGCCAAATGGGAGGAGATGTTTGTTGGTTCAATCCAGTGAAAGGTTTACATTGACACCTTTGTTTTGAAGTCTTAATCCGCTTCAGATAAATCCGATGAAGCAAGAAACCTTGCCAAACGATTTCAGCAACTACGTGGTATTTCTTCGGTAATCAAAGCCGGAGTTCTGCAGCACCTCACAACCAAGTCCACAAGTTGGGAGGTAATTAGGTGTGCTTTATTGCGCAAATAACGTTGTATACTCATGGAATTACAGTCTCCAGCTCACTTCCGAGTGTATCACTTTTTTCCGACCGCATGATGTAGTAATTGGGCATAAACTACGAGAGGCTTACATTTTCCTAGGGAAACGGTGCCTCTACAGTTCTTCCAATGCATGACATCGTTCATGCTGCGTGTCCTACAACACGAATCATAACCCCGAGTGTAAAATGCATGTTCAGAGTTGTAACTTGTAACATAAGGCACCTATCCCCTCTTTTCCAATTCAAATTTGTACTTACGTTCCAAAGCGATAAAACTAAATTTGTTGAGCATACATTCAAAGCCAGTGACCCAGAAATAAGCTCTGAATGGATAACAGTTATAAATAAAGTCATTAAAAGTTTTGTTGAGGTCAAAAAATACCATCTTCGGAAATGTGGCTAACTTTATACACCCAGCGGGACCTGAATTTCATGGCACCAGTACCTTGTGCCGTATCACCTACCCCAACTCCAACACTTCCCATTACTCCACCATCCACTAGTCGGTCACCAACTCCTACAATGGCATTATCAGTTCCTAGCAGATCCCCTTCAGTACCAGCACCTTCCCAAACACAAACCCCTCAGTCACATTCCAACCCACCCTCACCCGTCCCGCTTCCGGCCAAGCCAATCCCCCAGAGACCGTCTCTTAACGCACTTCATTCCAGCAACACCATATCATGCTCCGCTCCATCTCTAGCCACACTTCTATCCCCCAACACTTCTTCCTCCTCCTCCACCTCCACCTCCCCATCCACCTCAACCTCGTCACTCTCCTCTTCACCGTCTCTCCCTTCGTCACCCTCCTCTCCATCCTCTTCACCATCGACATCACCTCCGCCAGCAATTCCAATAAACAACCACTCCGGCCTCAAAACAGCATCATCACCCAACCTTCCGGCACCCGGCTCACTACTCCGCACATCTTCCGGTACAATCCGGTCACTCACACAGTCCTACGGACCAACAAAATCCACACCCACACCCACACCCACATCCACATCCACATCCGCATCCGCCACACAGAAAAACCATCAACAAACCAGCAAGTCACTCATTAACCCACCCCGCTCATGGGAAGATGACTTCTTTCACATCTGGGGTTGATGCTGACTGCCCTGATATGCCATACGCCACATTTCCTCAAAGTACCCTGTACACAAACAAATAGCACATCCACACAACATAGTTACAGCCACCCACATCTTTCGTCGTATTCATTTTTTTGATGCAAAAATTGTTTTCGCTCGAATCGTGCCGAATCAACATCAACCCTAAACAAAAACAAACACAAAATTTCCAACAGTCACAGTGTCAACACAGCAACAGCAGCACTAGTACCCAACACAAACAAACAAAAGCACCAAAAGGGGAGGAAGAAAAGGAAGGAAAGCTAGGAAATGCAACCAGACACATATGAAATACCTCCACCTCCCATAATACCACCACCGCCATCACGCCCACCTGGCACCCCCACCACAACCAACACCCACAACAGCAACAACGTCAAACAACCAACACAATTATACCATCATCAACACTCACAAAGTGATGCAAGTGTCACAACACTTCAGAAATTACAGCAACAGCAACAACAAGGAAGCAATGTTAATACTACTGTTAGTGCTGGTATTAGTGGCAATAATCAGGGGATGGGAATTGGGCAGGTGAATGTGGCCAGGGAGGGACTTGTGGCACTTGGGGGTTGTGTGGCTTCTGTGAGGGCAAAGGTCACTTGTGTCAGGAGGATAGACTCACTGAAGGACTTTGTGGACCAGGTTAATATGAGGCTCATCACTTCGGTTCTGGGAAACTTGAAAAGGGTGTGTATATCTGTGTGCAGAATCGATTCCGTTCGTACTCGGGCAAAGTATTAATGTTGTTATGAGTAGGTATTGAGTGTATTTGATGTGGAACGAGTAAAAGAATATGTCGAGCCTTCTTTATCTTTCTTCTCTGGCGAAGCTGCTTCTGTACTCTCCATTAGATCACATTATTTTCCTCTTAAGAAAGTTCCTTAGAACCCAAGTGTTATTAAATTTACACTAGCACTATTACTATGTCTGTGGGAGATAGAATGCATTATTGAATATGTCCTTCGCCTTATTGATGGGTAACAGAAAGAATAAAAGAGGGAATATTGGGTGGATTTCTTCAAAATAGAACTGACCTTCACAAGAAATAAAATTGCCTTGCTCAAAGGTGACTTGAAAAAAACTCTTGAGTTGTCTTATTCGTCTCTTGTCCCATTGAAAGCTCATTTTGGGGACGCATTTCTTTCCGAGTTGGAGGCTAAAATAGTCTCTCTGCAGCAACCCACCCCAGACATTCTGCCACCCCCGATAACGGACCTTCCTTCAGCTGACCCCACCTCAGTGCCATCTCATTCACCCACACCTCCATTACCCGAACCCCGGAAAGCACCTCCTGCCATTGTTCGGCAGCCCTTACCCCAAACAACTTCTTGCAACCCACCCATAAGCACACCGCCAACCTCCCCAATTCTTCGGCCAGCAACTTCTCCATCACCCTCCCTATCTACTACTTCCTCACCACAGAGTGCGGCACCAACACCAACCCCGACACTAATTTCATTACCACCTCCAGTAACAACACCTGCACCACATCCTACTGTAAGTGGGGAATCTTTCGAGTCTATTGTGGAGAGTTCCTTACAAAATTCACTCATCCTTCAAGGGTACGTTATCACTGAACTCACTCCTACTCAGCCACCGGGTAAATACTGGGTTTCAAATAAACCCAAATTGTGGAAGTTACGTTTTTTTAACTCCGAGCGGGTACGCCTGCACTTTACTCTTTTCCTCCTGACCCTGGTAGGACACAGACTGTCTGAGGACGGTTGATCTCACCACTGCCCTTGGATTATCTATAAACAAGAAAGCGAGCAAGTCTCAAGTTACAAATCGAGCAGTTGTCATAGACCTTTGGACGAAGAGTGGGGCAGTTGTTCTGCAGACACAGAATGAGCAAGTAGGGCCGCTTCTCATTTAGATTCCTCATCTGCAAACAGGAAGCTGTATACTGGATGATAGGCATCAAGCGGCTTCTTCGTGATGCTTTGCGTCTTCAGGGTGAGTGGCGGTCCGCAAAGAACACATTAACTACAGTATGAAGGTATAAGATTAGAATAAAATTCTGATTGCATTAGTTCGATGACGATGGACCTTCGAACACGTCTGCAACCAGCTCAACTTCCTCTCCAGCTGAAGAAATTACTCTTCTGCAACTTGATCTTGACCATTCCACATATCACTTGAACACTCTTCTCGATAAGATAGAACAAGTGGATGCGTCCCTTACTAGGATAAATTCTGTTGGTGAAAGATTGTGGAACGAATGGGTTTCCGTGGAATCACAAAAAGAATCCCTTACTAAGGAGCGGGATTCTGTGTCGCAGTACATCGAGAAGGTTTGAATTGCACATTTTCCCCAAAACTCACCTGGATGATAGATAGAATTCCAGCTTGCAAATAGGCATGGCGTAAACAACAACAAAAAGGTTCCTAGGACTAAAGATGAAGTAATCCCCGCCCCAGTATGGGGAAATATGTTTAGGAAGAAGCGGGAATCCATTTACTGTGGTATGTCGCATTTCTTTTCCTTTACCCACTTATACATGTAAGCAATTTCTCCTATGACGGCACCGCCACCTGAAACTTTGACTGGAGGAAGTGCGATACTTGACTGGATGATGTCCGATAACTATTCTCGAGTTCCTCCCTTTAGAGTAAGACCACAAGTAACTACTGACTTTCTTAACAATTTTCAGATAGCGGTTGTGAGAGATACCCCTGACTTGAGCACTCTCGAGGGGCCCAATAGTGGACCTATCAATAGTACATGTGGAAATTTGGTCGCCTGCAAGTTGTTTTCCAGGCATTCGGCATTTTGTTTAAATATGCAAATACAGGACGATTTCAAATTACCCTCGTGCCCCTCAAAAACCTGGCGCTCTCACTGGTACAGACCCTTCAATATGGGAAAATGTAAAACGCATGGGTGATCCTATTTGTGACCACTTTTGCGTGCGAATATGGCAAACCCGAGTTGTTGCCGCTCTTGCCGATGGGTGTGCTCACACTTTTTTTAAGAAAATAACCAATGAAGGTTGTCAAGAACTCACTTCACTACAGTTGTGGATGGGGTGTGCAGTCAGCTGAAGCAGCCACCAAAGCCAGCAATGCCTTTGTGGACTATCTCAGTCCAATTCAGCATAAAATAACTACTGCAACACAAGCGGGCGACGTTTTAATACTTGCTTTGAATGCAGCAGAGTCAAAAATTACTGAACACTACTCATCAACGATGTCAGGTATTCTTTTTTTTCGTGGACATCCATTCACTCTAGCTACAATACATTGATAACAAGTTGGGTCAACAACTTTCATTGGCGGGATTCTGATGGAGTCTGATGACCCGCGTATTAAGCAACCAAACCCAACAACGGCAACTTGGCTGTTTGTATTTGTATCTGTTGGTGACTGCAAGGTATTCAGTAATTTTTTTATTTATTTCCGCACTCAATCGATGGCAGGCCTTCCTGTGGAGTGCAGAGACCGGGACTGTTAAAGACATCACCGGAAATAACAGAGGTGGAAATGACCCTACAGATCCTGGGGGCAGACTGGGCCCCATCATAAACAGCAAAGATCCCGGTATGCATGGCTTCAGATTTGAAGGATATCCTTTCCTTAATACAGTATATTCTCTCCACAGATTTGAGAAACCTCACTGTTCAGTACCAAGCATGCGCAGCCGGTGATCTTATTCTTTTGGTACGGAGGTTGCCGAAATAGCCAAGTTAATTCAACCCCAAATCAAGGTAACAGATGGCGTCCACGATAACCTTGACCCTGAAGTCCTCGGGGATACTCCATCCACTTGGAGAATACAGGCTCCCAACTGGGACACAGCCTGCCAAGATAATCGTGAACTTGTTGTACAAGTAAAAACCGCATTCAGGTAATTCTCTCAGTCTATTAACCAAATATCCTTGCCCGGGAACACCTCCGCAAAAAATACACGGCCAGAACCCATTCCCATTTCCCTTATTATTACTATACTATTATATGAATAAAATAAATTCCATCTAACAATTCCAACTCCGATATATACACAGACAAAACCTTCTGAAAAAAGTGCTTGAAGAGACACCGGCATCGATGAGGGCATCACACACGCACCTGATATCACCCTCCAACGCAGCGGACCGGCTTCTCAACTACGCACACAAGGCCACGTCAGTGCAGCGCAAGTGGATGGAGGACAACCCCAAGCTCAAGACGCCATGTGACTACGCCACGTACCCAGGCAAGCTGGACCACACCTCGTGCGTGGCAATATGTGCTGGTGCAAACCCACCTCAGTCACTATCTCAGGCTTCACCTTCTGCTTCTGGACTGCCAATTCAGCCCTCTTCAACACCACCACTGCTACCTGGAAGAAAGGGGTCTTAATATCAACTGGCACTTGATTAAAAGTTGTTGTTTGGCCAACAAAACCCCAGAGGGGCTTTTGGAACAAACAACAAGGATTTTTTCCGTTGGGCGGAATCTGGGGACTTGATAGACGCCCAAAAACGGCTAGAGGAAAGCCGGTGAATTGCCTTTGTGGGACACCGGGTCATCAAGCCCAGATTCAAACGCCTGGAAAAAGGGGAGAACGAAAAGCGGAGCTGGGCGATTTTTTATTGGTTTCACTTACAGTGAGCAATTTGTTCGTTACTCGAACGGCAAACTGGCTGCCTTTATAAACAAGCCTTTTGTCGTGGAGAAACTCAAAATATATAATATAAAAAAGAGAGCTTTAAGACCCAACAAAGAAACCAACAGCAACAGCAAAGCAACCACAAACAGCAAGCAACAGCAAAACAACAAACCAAAAACAACCTATAAAATACAAATGACAATCACAAACCTGGTTACAGTGGTGGTGGCGTTCTGTTTGTTCGGAATGGCATCAGCAAGCTTCGGGACACAGCTGCCCACAGCATCAATAACAGTGGACACCAACCTGCAGGCAATTGGAAACACTTGGGGTGTTACCTCCAATACTTCTGCTGACTCGTATGCTGTCCTTCTCATCTTTC
>JAHLWZ010001107.1:0-19494 GCA_020536535.1 Pelomyxa schiedti | reverse complement strand
ACTCCTAACACAACTCTTCGTGTATCGCAGGCAGTGCATCAGGAACCAAATGGGTGGTTGTATCTAGACATGACTGAGGAATCAGATGACCTGATCTTTTGATTCTCAAGTTGCTTCAACAACACATGACCCACAAAGAAAAAAAAAAAGAAAGTGTTTACAGAAAGATTTGTTACTCAATTTCCCACCATACATGATGGTCTGCCAAAGTTCCCGATTTTGTGAAACCAAGCCTCTTGGCCTCAGAAAACAGTGCTTGAAAGCATGCAGTAACCTGAGCCTTGTCGGCAATATCAACCTATCTAAGTAAGCTTTGCTAATTACTGGTTGAAAGAGGATTTTCCACGCCTTAAAGAATGGGCAATCAAGACTGGCAGCACATTTCATAGCTTCGTTTTCAACAGAAGTTACCTTGGGCTTGGAGCATGTGTAGGTATCGTCGTCGGTTACATTCGCACACCTTATGCACGCAATAATAAGCGGTACTTTGGAGATGCTAACATGGCAGGCATCCTCATAGCCTTCATCTATGATGGAGATATCGCCATAGCTAAACTTATGCTCGTTCCGAACAGTATCCTATTGGAGGACAAAGGTTTGCTTGTGACAGAGAAGGAGAATACAGCACCGTTTGTCTCTGGCGCAGTATTGTGCACTGCAGTGTGTTTTTAAGAAATGCCCAGCTTTTGGAATTTCCTTGTTCATACCAGAAAATGAAAGCCTCGTGGTTTAAAGTATCAATCTTACTCAAGTATGTGTTTGCATTAGGCTCTGTCGTAGGAAGTTTAAGAAGCCTTGTAACTCTTCCTTGCATTTCATCAACTATCAAGGTGATCCATGAAGTAGGTGAGGGGGAAAAAAAAAAAAAAAGTCAGTGACAACCAATATCAACAATTATTGGCCCACTTGAATCGGCAGGCCAGTTAGATGCCACAAATATCTAAAAACACAGCACAATCATACGGCAATAGTCCCAAACCAGGACGTAGTCATTGTCCCCCGGGACCGGCGATGGCAATTTAAAAGACTCGTAAGTCATAGTGGGGCCCTCAAAGCCCCCAGGGATGTAGTCGTACATCCTCCCAACCAACGGCGACACCCCTTCGGCATTGAAAGGTTGCGACGAGCCGTGGCACCGCGGGGAGGTGCGCAGCCGATCCACCCACGCCGGTTCGCTGATGAACCGCCACGAGTAGCCGACCACCGCCACGCGCAGCAGATGGATTGCAGGACCGACTCCTCCTACGCCGCCGCCACCACTACCACGAGGGGGCGACGACAAAGGGAATGATGGGTGCGTTGTCCTGACCAGCGGTGCTGCTTCGACACCTGTCGGCGCAGTTGCTGCTGTCGACGTGTCCTCACACGAGCTCTTGGTACTGCTGCTCCCCATTCAACGACTCCCACGTTTCAAAGAACTTTTAACAGTTAAGAATAAAAAACGAACGGTTGTGGACTTGGGATTTGGTGCCCAGGGCGTGGAGCACCAAATACTTGGGTATCACGCACAGCAGTTTCTGATTGTGACACTGATCCTGAGGCTGTGGTGGGCCTATGTGGCGAGATTGGTCCAGGCACAAACAGGGAAGATTGTCACAGACTACCGGGATGTTCGGTCTATTGGTGACCGGGAACAACAAAGACACGCTCTGTGTCTCACAAGTCTGATCCATGTGTGCCACTGGCACAGTACTTATACAAATTTCTCGGGTTCTTTTGTGTTCCACCTGGATTCATATGGCTCCAGAGTGTTAGATGGAAAGGATGTGACAATGACAGAGGTAGGTGTCATCAGTGTTTCACATGTCTCCTACACTCTTGTACTGCTAAAGCAGAAGAACTCCTTTGTGATTACCAATAATGTTATCAGCAATACATTACAATTTGGAAATGTTTCACTTCCCTTAGGGGGAAGATTTCTTGCCTGTTGGAAGTATAACAGTGACGTTTTTCAGTATTTCCCAGAGACGTGATGCCCTTGGTACCACAGGAACTAATAGACTTTCTGTAGAAGAAAAGTAGAGAGGGAAGACTTCACAAGGGGGCAGTTGTGGAACAGACCGTGTTGAGTTGGTGCTGCCTCTATCAATCATGACAGAAGTGGGGTACTTAAAGAAATACACTGTTGAACTTCCCAGTGACGTCGTTTTGTGTTTTCTCATCAAAACTTCTTTTCCAAGAGGCCTGGCCAGGTTCTGCAGTTCCTCAGGCGAAAGTTGCTGGGAAACATCCGCTTTGAACTTGAGATGAGGGTATAGCCATTCCCACCACTCTTGTGATGGGAACGTGTTTTGCACTGGATTGTCAAGCCCTTCAGTTAGTGCTGCATGAAAGAGGTGGCCATTCCAGTCTACCACAGTTGTTAAGAGGAAATATCTGCTGTCTCCAATAAGGGATAGAGAGAGACACACTGGGATGGAGCAAGAAATAGTAGTGGAATTGATTGTAGTCAGGGGTGCTGAACTTTCAATATTTAGCATTGTTGGGTGTGGGAAAGACAGTATCACTTCAGGGAAAAGGTCTTTGAGTTGACTGACCAAGCCTGAAGTAATGACTGCATTCTCTATACAGAGCGATGTGGGACAGAACTTCAATTGGGAGACGATTTCCATCACACATTCATGTGATGGCCCCGTATTCTCTGCAGAGAAGGTCACCTTCAGAGTGTTCAGCCCTGGGAGGTTTATGCACATAACTTTCATTGTGGGGGGGTGATTAATAGCCTCGACTAAAAATAAGCTGCCCAATGATGGGAGTGTGCAAGCAAGCTCTGGGTGTGTCTGGGGAGCAAACCATAATTGACTTAGCGACAACTGAAGCTCTTGTAGGTCATCAACGTGGGTGAGGCAAGGCAAATCTTGGGCCTGTAGGGAAGTTCCGGAAAGGTGCATGCACTTAATCAGAGTACAATGTGAAATAAGTACTTGAATGCCTTTGGCGGTGACTCTTTTGCAGTTTGTCAGCTTAATACTTGCTAATTGATTGCACGCAGTGGCAATCCTTGTTACATCTACATCGGAAGCATTGGAGTCACTGAAGTCAACCACTTTGAGACTGTTGGGCATTGTTGGCAACGAATTGAATTTGGTGTTGCACACAAATGTAGATACACTTGGGCAAAAGGAAAGCAACAAGGAGCAGAAGCCCAACCATCCCTTGATGTTGCTCCCTGAGGTTATTACGATTTCCTGGAGGTGACTTTTATCAACAGAATTAGGGATCACGTGACGTTTCCTCCCTTTCACTGTCAGTGAATTGTTACTTGGAATTCTGAGTGTTGCCACAAATTTCCTCAGCGAGGGAATACCAAGAATAGGCCATAAATCCGGTAGTGCTTGAACTTTCAAGTCATAACAGTAGAGTTCCCTTATATTCGGCATATTAGAGCGCAATAACATTCTCAACTCATATGCAAGGCCAGAGTCTAAAGATAGAGTGTGTAGTTTTGGAAGCCGCTGGCATTCAAAGAGATCCATTAACTCTGCCCCAACTGTAAGTGAAGTTATGCCTGAGGACATTGCCCCAATCAGAGGCCCCATCACCTCTTCAATTACACCAGAATAGAACCCCACATCTAAATCTAACAGTGACGGCTGTGATGACATTGCAGCCAGGGCCCCAATTGCCTCCTCACGGTCCACAGTTGCATCCGAAAAAATTTCGTTGAACTGGGTGGGAGACTCCCACCGGTAGGCAAATGGTGAAATAGAGACGCGCTTGAGATTGGGGAAGCAACTCAGGACTGAGGCCCAGATGCGCCCAAATCGGGTTGTTTCGTGAAGTGTTAGGTCGGTACTCGCACGTAAATAGTGTGCCGCCGCCTGGACTTTTGACGCGACTTGTGGGTCTGACATGTAAATATCTACCTTGATGGTGTAAACGAGGAAGGATTAAAAAGAGTTAAACGACATAGCGAAAACGAGTCTTCACGTACTTTTCTGCCCGACCAAATCGTCGTTGGGTTTGCCAAGAGGAACGCGTTCCACGACCGGCAAACCAATCTGCATGTCAAACACTCCCAATTGGTCAACGATGAGGCCACAATTGCACCGCAGCAGCCACAAACGAGGTCGCCACTTGCTGACGCTTCACTGGACGAGGCCGTGGCCCCCATCGTTTTACACGAAATCGGTCTTGTGTGTAAAAAAAAACCTAAAAAAGAAGGCCAGCCGTTAGATGGACGATTTAACTGCCCTGGAACGGACGTTCTCGGCTATACAACCGTCTACTGTTTCTGACGCCGCTGTAAGGTACATTGTTCGCAACAGCTTTCTGTTTTTTTTTTTTTTTTTTGAAGAACTACTGTGCAGAGGACTGCGTGTCGATGTTCTGTCCCAGGTTCTTGATTAGTTTCCTTTGGTGTTGGGTTTTTTTTATGACAGTGACAGACTCGCGGTGTTGGAACAGAATCGTTGCTCCAGTGGGTTGCTGACCAGCACTTCCCTTTGAAAGTTGAAAATGGTGTGTCTGTAATCGAGGGGGTTTGGTTGCTGGATTGCTAAATAAAGTCCACTTGCTCAAGGCAACACCACTGTTGAGGCCACCATTGCACAATTGGCTCATGACGGCTCTCTACCAGGGTTCTCACATTACGTGCTACTGAATCCTGAGAATGCGGCACGCCTGGTCCCTCCTTCCGCCCCGCCCCCACCTCCGCCTTCATATCGGAAGCGTTTTGGTGTGCCTGTGACCCCTGCAAAGGAAGTTCCGAAGGTGCCTGAGGTGCCACCCTCGGATCCCGGGAAACTAGTGCACACTGGCGTATTCCTTTGCTCTCTTGTGTGTGAGAAGCCAACAAATGCTGTATCTGGCACCCCTGAAGATAGTGATAATACTTGCAATGAAGATGAGAATTACGGTTGCTCGGTAGGACGTTATGCACACTCCAATTTTTCTTGGAGATGCATACCCCTTTCTACACAATTCGACCAACTTGAACCTCGAATAATTGAGTAAGCAGTATCATCGTGCAACGCCAATACTCAATCTATAGGGCATGCAAACCTCCCCTAGGAGCTGATCCCTGCTTCCAGAAAGTGCCCTTTTTGGTGGTGGGAATGGAAACTGGTGAAACTGACACATATTCTGACAATGTGAGAAGGGATAAGTGCATAGCTACAGCAATTGAAAATGGCGCAGTAGGGTAATCCTTGATCAGGCTTCCCACTCTGAATAGAATAAAATTCAGCTATATGGAATGCTCCGCCATTACTGGTAAAGGCATCACTGAAATTCTTGTTATTTCTGCTTTGAATGCAATCTCTCAATATCAGGAAATAAACTCTGTGTGGGACACACGAGTTAAGGATCTGGTCAGCTCCCATGTTCGTAAATCTGTTAATAAACAAGCTCCTAGAGGGAAAAGAAAATAGCTAGAAAACACTGGCTAGATTACAAGAACTCTAAGCTGAGAGACATCTCTTGGGAAACGTCCTTGCCCCTTAATATTGCTAACGTGTAAGCTTAACTATCGTTTGCCTATTCTTAACCTTTATAGAGTTTTATTTGGGTCCCGAGCCTATGACCCTCTTCCTGATGATTCGTCAGACTACGATTTTGTCATAAGTTATCGGTGTTCTAGGAATAAGATTTCGCAATGATATAATAATGTAATACAGATATCCTCCAAGTGAAATTGCATGGGAACAGAACTTTGATTGGCTTTTCAGCAGGGGGTGGTTACCACCCTGGGGTGAGCTCGTTTCGTTTTCACATCCCTTTTGCATGTGTGCCAAGCAATTGAAGTACAATGACGCTCAATGTTGGGTGTTCTCTGAGGCCGCATTTTCTGTACTTCTCAGTTCCTATGTTCCTTTCGCTGTCGAGGCTGCATGTCTACCTTGCACTCAAATATGGATGGTGTGAACCTTTTTTTATGGATCTCACCTTAACGGAAACAAGGGCACAAGACAAAGGTTCTCTGTAGTTGACACTACAAAATTCAAATCGTCATTTCTATTCGTTGCCCGGCGTCTGTGGGAAACAGCAAGGTTCTAGACCTAAACTTTGAAGATAACAAACCTACCCTTGATAGGACGTTGTTGGAGTTAAGTTTCAGGGGGGGTCAACAACCACATACTCAACAGCGGCTTATTGGCAAAAAAAGACTTGTTCATTCCGTGAGACTCCTAATGTTCGCTCAGCAAATACTTTCCCATGGAAAGATTGTGGATCCCCATGCCACTCAGCACTTACTTAAGGAAATCCTGCCGAAGGTAACTTTTGTGTCAGTGTGTGTTCTAACTTAACTTAGAACTGTTTAAGTGATATACTCGACTCGGCACTTCCCGTGTTCACAGACCTATCACAATCTCTTTCACTTTCAGAGCCAATACCATCACCCTCATTTCTTGTATCTCAACCCATTTCACATCTTCTTAAACAGACATCTCGGCACCTCCTTGAAACTCTTCCAGCATTTGATCTCAACCTCCCTACCAGCACCCTTGTACAGATTTTTTCCCGATTTAGCCCAGGGGATTTGTGCAGATATGCTCTTACATGCCGTTCTGCATTTCTTCTTCTACACAACGATGCCTTCGTGTCTCGTCTGTGTGCAAAAAGGGGGTTTACACCAGCCTTGGATTCAAAGAAATGGATCCCGATACCCCACAGGTTATTCCCTGGGTATTTTCCGAATCTCAAGTCTGTTTCACCTTAGGTACACAAGGCATTTATACACAACAACAGAAACTGATATATCCAAGCTTCCTTTGTTGTCTCCCATTGAGCTGTACAAGTACGGTAAAATATATTTTTGATCAGAAGTAATCATTTGCAAAGGCGATCCTACGCCATCGAGAGATTCGCGTCCTGCAGTACAGAATGCTTTCAATGTAATCATTCAAGACGGGAATTAGACTCATCACTGCTGGCGGCATATGAACGTTGCTGGTCTATCCTTCACTTGATGGATTTTCAAAAGGTTCCTGGTTGCCATATCTCCTTCTCTGCTCTTATTTACGCTTAGTTTGTTGATACCAATTGTTCCAATACGGGCACTGAGCCGTTCTTCCATTTCAGCTTGCACCACGACCTGAGGGATGAAAGCATAATCTGGTGCTGCGAGTGCACATCCGAGAACTGGATAAACGGCAGGTCCCAGTATGGGAGAGCCGGGCTCGTTTGCTGGGCCCACCTGACCCCGGCCGGCCTTGAAAAAGCCAATGCCATTCTGGCCAAAGCAGCACCGGCACCACTGATGGCAGCCAAGCCATGCTTCTACTGCAGCAGCACCCGGCTCAGACCCGCACAGGCCCTCATTGCCCAACCCAGCACAAGCCGCCACTCTTACGCACACCTCAAAAACCAACAACTGGCCACAAACTCCTTCATTTGCGAAAATGGCCACATTTGCACCATGACCACAGCGTCATAGGTTTTTACATTCATTGAACTTGTAGCTAAGAACATGTGGTTCCCAAAAACTTTCTTAGTTTTTTGGACTTCTACTCACACAACAACACTACTCATTTGAAGGGAGGCTTTGTGACCTGGGTGTCGTTTCAGAATCATGAAGCTTCATGGGAGTAGGTGGGGTCGGTGGGGTCATTGGGGACATTGGGGTTGTTGGTACTGGTATTGGTATTGGAATTGGTGCTGTTGTTGGTGTTGTTGGGGACGCTGCGGATGAAGTGGCAAGACGCTCTAGTGACACCCTAACAGGACCGGCACGACGGCATGGCTATAGAGTGGGAGTTAGCCACCTCGTTTCAAGATCGGAGGTAGACTTACAGAGAGGTTCCAGATCAACGAGGCATATTCCTTTATAGACCTATCTGAGCTGAAGTAACCCATGCGAGCTGTAGACAGAATACTTTTGGAAGCCCAGGCCTTCTTATTCTTAAATAGTGCGTCTACTTGTCTGTTGGCCTGGGATGTTGATATGAGACAAAGATGAGAAAATATAATTGATGTAACCTCAAGATAACCATCAAAGTCGTGGGTGATAAGGTAGTGATCATTGGGAGGGGTTGTTCCGTGCACAAGCTCCTCAAATACAGGTGACTCGCCAAATGAGCTACGGCTGACTATATGCTCATACACTTTCCTCAAAGCGGGACTGTCTTGTGTACAAGGCTTCGATATTTGCTCCAACCTTGTGGAAGTCAGGTTCTGTATTAATTACGTGAAATGACGAACCTGAGATCTTTGACCTGCTGTGCCAGTGCACCAAACACAAACATGTTCTCATGTCCAATTTCATCTCTTATCTCGATGTTGGCTCCATCTAGGGTGCCAAGGATCAGTCCTCCATTGAGAGCAAACTTCATATTCCTGTGGGAGTTAATGACAAAGTTGGCAATGGTTATTCATACCCAGTCCCAGATGCCTCCATGCCAGCCGTGGAAATGTGCTGTGATATGTCAGCGGCTGGCATTATCAGCTCAGCTAGGCTAACACAGTAATTCGGAACGACAAAAACTAAAGGAAATCAATGAAAGGAGAAAAGGGGTTGTGTGAAGAAGACCTTTAAGGTAGTCCAGGGTATCTCGATCCCTAAGGAAAAAAGAAAAGTCGTGAAGGAGGGAAAGGTGGAAATAAGGATACTTGTTAACAACAGCAGCAACTTTGTTAGCGAGCCTTAGAATGAGTTTTGCTGTGTGGTACCCTGGAGCAGCTTTGCCGCATATCATCACTACACGAGGAACAACTTGGCGTGCCCTTTCTTCCACAGAGAGAGACTTTATCCAATCCCATCTTTGAATTATTCCGTACACATTCATTAACTACAATGAATAACAAGTCACATCAAGTAGCAGTAGGGCATTGGCCTGACCTGTCGCTTGTATTCATGTACGCGCTTTGCCTGAACATCAAAGAGTGCATTAGGGTCAACTGGGATACCGAAGTGCTCAGTGAGGTACTTGGCGACTCTTTTCTGGAATATAATTGGGGGATATGCGAGGTGTGTGGGAAGGAACCTTAGCCCATTGTTTGATCTCCAGCCATTGATTGCAAAAGTCTTCATCTTCAGCAAATAACTCTAAATCTTTCAGGAGGGACATATCGGTTAACCAATCACGTGTGTCCTGTGTCCATCAGATAAATTGAAATATGGAATGTGATAACCAGAGTTGTAGAAATAAATTCAGCCAGGGGTGGATTTGCTAAAAGTAGCCAGCGACGCGGTGTGACTCCATTTGTCTGTATAACTACTGAGTCCTCATTTACCAGCAGTGAATAATACAATATTGAAAAACTTCTGAGGCCACAGGCGGTGGAATTCAGCAAATACAGAATCCTTCAACAATCCAGTGTGTATTTGGGCCACTCCATTTACTACAATCAGTAAGTGTGATATAAAAGAGAAAGATGAAGCATACTGGCATGGGACCCAATGAGTGCTAAGTTGGCCATTCTTACCTGGTGATAATTAGAATGCTTGATAGCCCGAGAATTTGTACCATCCGAGGGTTTTCCTCAATTATGGACATCTTTCCTAACGCTTCAACATTGTCAGGCCACACAGTTTCAACATAGCGAAGGAAGAAGTGGTTTATATCATAAACGAGCTTCATGTGTCTGGGTAGTGTTTTCTGACAGAAACGTAAGATTAAAGCTATGCAAAAATAGGTACAACGAGACCTGCATCATGTGCACAGGCCACCTTTCAAGAGCTTCAGGGAGTACCTGATTGAGACTTATTGGCGATGAACTATTACAGAACGAAACTTACGGTATGGTTTGTGTAAGAGAATATCTTGTTTGTTAAGTTCCAAGATTCCACCCAAGATAAACCTTCACAGTCAAACAATATGCGCATCATCTCACAAATTGCCAATGAAGGGTGCGTGTCATTAAGTTGTATTGCAACCTTTTGGTTTTTGTTACGACACAATCACTAGAAGAAACTCTACATAAGCAGGAAGTTCTGTGAGCGGCTTGCATCTCTTCTTAAAACGCGTTAAAACATCGGCAAGTGTTGCAGCAACAAATAAATGTTGTTGCTTGAGTCTTAGAGCCTTTCCCACTATTGAAATGTGAATAAATTAAAGATTGGACCGAGATGAAAACTACTTGAAGTATTGTCATTAGGGTAGAGCACCTACACAGCTTAAGAAAAACGAAATAACATCACCCTCACGTACATTGGTAATATTTTCACACATCTGCTTGTTTTCAATGGCTGAAGAAATTTTTATTTTTGTTTCCAAGAAAGACGGGAGAAACCTTTAAAATAATCCCCCAAATTGAAAGAACTCAAATCAAACTCAGAGCTTGGTTTTGAACTCCATAACCGTAAATTCAAGCAATTGAAAGTGCTGTATCCTGGTACGGGAAAATCATAGGCAACTGCAATGGCGAAATCTCCACCTTCCCAGGAACACTGGAAAGATTAAGTTTTTAGCCCCAGAATGTGAGTGCGTACACGACAGGGATAGTCCGCAGCACCTGTTCCACTACGAGCAATCTCACGCAAACTGCCACCAAACCTGACTGGATAAGTGACATCCAACCGCTGGATTTCCCAGGGATTACCTAAATTATGTAAAAAGGAAGACAAAAATTTAAAAAGAAGAACCAAAATTGAGCCAGTAATCGGGGGTTTCCACCTGTTCTCCAGTCTTTGGATCAAAAGATTGATGGAACATTCCATAACTAAAAATTTTTACCCCAATGTATCTGTGTGGAATTGCTTACGTATAACGTAGACCATAGCCCCAACCTGGGAAGTCACATGTGGCTAAAGAATCCAAGAAACCTTCTAAGGTAAGAAATTGAAATATGAAAGTACTACGTACATGCAGCCAGTCTCCCAAGGCCACCATTCCCCAACCCAGCATCCATTTCTTGGTCATAAAGATCTTCAAGGTGCACTCCTAGATGCAAAAGTGCTTGACTGTACTTCTTTCGGAGTTTGAGGTTTGTCAGGCAATTCTACATAAAAGTGAAAAGTAATGAAGACGTTACTTGCACACCTGAAGGGATCTTCCCATTAAGTACTCAAGTGACATATAATTGATCTAAAAATAGGATGAGAAACGAACTCGACCTTGCAGGAATACCTGCTTCACATCATTTTGCGAGAAAAATGTCTCTGTGTCCTTCCACCTCTCTATCAATCTGTCCCTTAGACTAGCGTGCAACAACTGTGAGTAGAAACAAATGTAACGGTTGCCCTACCAATATGCCAAAGATTGGAATGCACTGAAATTTGTCAATTGTGAACGTGTCAAAGCACATGTATACTCAGCATGTCGCACAAATTCTTTTTGTAGGGTATCCAAATCTGGCTCACAGGTTACAAGGGTTCAGAAGTTCATGAAGTACCAGTTGGGATAACTGAGGCGAAAAATGTCCACAAAAGCATCTGTCTCTGCTCCTCTGAAACTTGCACACTCTCAATGCTACTAGTCCCTAACAATTCATTAAGATCACAAGAAAAACCAGAAGGTAAGGAAATAATCACTTGAAGGTCGCCGCGGCCTGCGGGGCTTCCCTTCTGGAGTACAAGGCGGAATAGGGCACGGCGAAGCTCCAGCTCCACTAAGTTTCGCTGGCGAAGGTATTGGCAACGGGGAACTTTGCGGCAATATAGCAGTATGAAGTGGAATCGACTCTGACTCGCGAAGGGCAGACGCCGCGGCAGAGTGTGATTGTGATTGAGATTGAGTTGTGCGTGTAGTATCAGAAAACATCGCTCTCTCCAACGACAAGCTTCAAGGATGAGTGAGATCTCAACAGTCACAGAACGAGAAACAACAAATAGATCAGTGCTATGCATACTTCACTTCGGACATATCCTACGACAACTACGACAATAACCGGCTAGACGTTGACGATCCAGACACACAATTTTAAGACTTGAGTGTTTTAAAAATTGCACATGGCTCAATCTCTGAGCTGCCAATCTCAAATCCAAAATATTCTGGGCAAGTGCGTCGGTGAACAACGCATTGGGAAACCTGTGTCCGTGACACATCATCGAGAGTCCTCACACCCCGTCGTTAGCGACAAGTTCCAACGGCAACACCCACTACAGTTGATTGTGATGAAAGCCGTTTTCCTGGAACAACGCCAGGCGAAGGAGAAGTGCACAAAAGGTTCAGCCATCCAAGTTTCGTTCGAATTTCGGCACAAATCAGCAGGAATGACAGCCAGTGCCTGCGCTACTCCTGTGTTGCACGTCGGCCTGGATGTCGGAAGCACAACCGTGAAACTGGTGGTCATTAGGAAGAAGGCGAGATCCGATGAAGATCCTCTGTCCACCGCAGTACCTCCGCCTGTTGACGATGCATCCGCGACAACCCCTGCTGCTCCTCCGAAGTCCCTTTCTTCGTTCACTTTTGGTATTTTTTTTTTTTCTTCTCCCTTTGCTTTTCGTTAACAGTAACGCCGCGTCTCGCGATGCAGAACAAGAATACGAGATAGTATTTTCCGTATACAAACGCCATTTTTTCGATGTTCGCGGGGCTGTTGTGGCCGCATTTGAGGCATTGTCTAGTGCCATTTTGACTCCGGCAGATAGTGGCGACTCTAGCACGGCTTCAACCACTGCAACTAGTACCTCTACTTCGTCATCGATTTTGTCAACTGGTGACACTGGAAGTGAGGTTGAAAACCGCGGGATTAACGGTCCTGCTTTTGCGACGGTCTGCATTACCGGGTCTGCTGGAACGCCTCTTGCAACAGCCCTTGATTTTCTTTACGTGCAAGAAGTTGTTGCTTGCGCAGAGGCGGTTCAGGTACTCCTCAAAAACATGAACATAGATGTGGCAATAGAGTTGGGTGGTGAGGATGCAAAAATTTTGAGATTCTCTGGTTCAACTTTAGATGCACAGATGAATAGTACTTGCGCTGCGGGTATGTTAACAGCCCACGTGCTGATTCCAGTTATTTAAGGTGCTACCTCCAATAGGAACTGGAGCATTCATTGACCAAATGGCAACATTATTAGAGACGGATGCTGCTGGATTGAACAAACTCGCCTCTGCACACAAAACAATCTATTCCATCGCTCCTAGATGCGGAGTCTTTGCGAAAGCTGACGTGCAGCCACTTCTTAGTGAAGGTGTGGCAAGGGAAGACATAGCCATGTCTATTCTTAATGCTGTTGTTGTCCAAACGATCAGTGGACTAGCTTGTGGGAAGGCTCTCTCCGGAAGGATTTTACTTCTAGGTGGACCAATGAATTTTCTTCATTGTCTAAGAGAGAGATTTGCGCACACACTTTTTGAAGGAGGAGCTGTGCAAGTTCTATTTCCAACTCAAGCACACCAGGTTGTATGCGGTGGTGCAGCTGCATACTCACGCTCCCGTATGCATCCAACTCCGCTGTCATTCATATGCCGCCGAGTTCTACGTCTTCTGAAGTCGCGTGACTTCATGCATACTACACTATCTCCAGTGGCCACTCTTGGGCCTCTATTCCAAACTCCAGAAGACCTCAATGAATTCAGAGCCCGTCATTCGCAGCACGTAGTTCAACGCATCGATATCAATGAAGTTACAGGGCCATTGTTCCTTGGCATAGACTCCGGCTCCACTACACTCAAGCTTGCTCTTATAACTCCAGAAGGAAAACTGGTGCACTCCTACTACGACGTCCATCGGGGACACAATCTCCAACATGCGATCAATGCTCTCACGGATATGCTTATGATGCTGGAACCCCATAAAACTACCTTTATTGCTGGGTGTGGTGTGACTGGTTATGGGGAAAACTTGTTGAAGGCGGCATTCCGAGCTGATGTTGGGGTGGTGGAAACTATTGCCCATCTTCGGGCAGCTCAGTTCTTCCAACCTGAAACAGATGTTCTCCTGGATATTGGAGGTACCCTTCTTTCTATTTCAAGTTGTAACATCTTGTATTCATCAACCCTTTCAGGACAAGATATGAAATGCATGCGCATTGGTCCAGATGGAGTCATTTCTGAGGTACTTCTTAATGAGGCATGTTCCTCTGGCTGTGGTTCCTTTATCCAAACACTGGCAGGGTCTCTACAAACAGACATAGAAAAGTTCGTGGATTATGGACTTAAAAGTAGATCACCCCTGGATTTGGGAAACAAATGTACTGTATTCATGAACTCAAGGTCAACTATACACCCTCTTTAGTTGTCCGCTGACGACTATAGAATCAAACAGGCTCAAAGAGATGGGGCCTCCATTGAAGATATGTCGGCTGGAGTCGCAATATCTGTAATCAAAAATGCTCTTTTCAAGGTCTCATTACTTGTGTTTGCTCTATTCTAAAAGGCTACAGGTCATGCGAATTAATTCTGCTCAAGATCTAGGCCGACATGTTGTTGTCCAAGGTGGCACATTTCTCAATGATGCCATTTTACGAGCACTGGAGATGATACTGCAATGTAATGTGGTGCGTCCAGACATCGCCCCTATCATGGGGGCATTTGGAGCAGCATTGGTGGCACGGAATGGGTGGCAGAAATCGTCTTCAGTGGAGTCATCTTCCAGGAAGTCATCTATGTTATCATTGAGTGACTTGAAGTCTTTAACTTGGGAGTCTATCAATAAACGCTGTGGGAAATGTCACAACAACTGGTTTCTTCTATTTTTAGTCCTTCCCTCTCATTACCCTTTGCACAAAACAAAAAAGTTTGTTGACAATACACCGTTTTGATCTGCCTGGTCTCCACAACGAGCATGTATCTGGAAACCGCTGTGTCAATGGTCTGGGAGAAGAAGAACGCCACCAACTACAACAGCAATGCATCCCAAATCTCTTTGAATGGCAGAGAAAACGTGTTTTCACCCATGTCCCACTTTCAACACCGGCCCCTTATGGGCAAATCGGAATTCCACGTGCACTGCAGTTCTATGATGAATTTCCCATGTGGGAGGCTGTTTTTCGTACTTTAGGCTTTCAAGTTATTCTGTCACGTGAGAGTTCAGATAATTTGTTTAGAATGGGAATGAGCTCTATGCCAGTAATTTAGCCTTTTACACTGCAATTCTAACTGGATGAAGATTGAATCTTGCTGCTCTCCAGTTAAAATCCTCCATGGTCACATAACTGATCTCATACAAAGACGGGTTCCTCTGATTGTTTTCCCATGTGAACCACTCAGTGAGAACCAGTACCCCGCTACAACAACCACAGAATTTACATTTGAGTATGGAGGAAAACTGGTATATTATCAGTGCCCACTTTTATCTGGGTACCATGACGTCATAAAGAACAATATGGAGTTTGGGTCCGACTCCGCCTTTCTCCATGTTGTTGCTCCATTATTCAATCCACAGTCAGCTGTGGAAAGATTATATGAGCAGCTAGCACCAAAGTTTCCAAGTAATTAAATTCTTCCCTTGCACGTGAACTAACTTGATTATCTTCGCCCTGTGTTTATTTACCAAGAAATAACCAAGCGGGATGTCGAGCTTGCCTTCCAAGCTGGGTACGCTGCTCAAAAGCAGTATAGAGCAGAACTAGAGAAAGCGGGAGAGAATGCTCTTTCACTGATGCGACAGCGTAGAATGCAAGGAGTTGTAGTTGCGTGCAGGCCATATCAACTGGATCCTTGGACAGGCTCATCCACAATTCCAAATATACTCACTGCCCACGGGTATGCTGTGTTTTCTAGTGATTCTGTTGCACATCTTGGGGCAAAGCAGGCAGAGGTGGGTGGGGGTGGCGGAAGGTGGAGATTATTAAACCTGTTTGCAAATGATTCCCGTATTCTAGCTGCTGCAAAATTTGTATCACGGGCCCCAGATCTTGCCTTAATTCACCTAGTTTCCTTTGGCTGTAGCATTGCTCCTGAGACCGATGACGAAATCAAAGTGCGCACCATTAATATGTCATGCCTTTTCACATTTGACAGGCACTGTTCCACCATCATCAACGACCACATTGCTGTATCAAACTTGATCAGAATACAAACGCAGGAACCCTTAGAGTTCGAGTTAGGTCTCTACTTGCTGCCCTTGATGAACACCGGGACCGATCTCGCGCCCTTATTTATCCTGCTCCTTTGCCTATGCTCAGACCCATTTTTACAACAGCGAACTGTTGTCCAAAGGCTCCAAGGTCACTTGTTTACATGGTAAATATTCTATGAAAAGGTAGAAAATGGACTCATTACAAACCCAGAACTTCTCCAGGGAACACACAGAGCTATACTCAGCTGCTTTCAACGTCACTGGCTGCAAGGCGATACCTTGCCCAGATATATCTGAGGATGCCCGAAATGAAGTTGGCCTCAAGTATGTTCACCCTGACGCCTGCTATGGCGCAACGATAATAGTTGGGACGTACCTGTACGTACTATTCCATGGCATGTTCGACCCTGATACAACAGATTTCATGTATGCCTGGCAATTCGTGAAAATTGGAATGTAAACACTTCCCAGGTGGATCCACATGGGTGGGTCTTGCACTGCACATCGTATGATGTGGTTTGTTCGAGACGCTTTGGATAAAGCTGGGTTTTCTAAAGTGAGTTTATACTCTATTGATTGTTCTGGTACTTTCCCTTTTCACCGAAGCTGCCAGCCTGAGGTTTTTTCCTACAGCCACAGTCAATCCTGGATACACAGTCGGCCAAACACTACGTCTAAATATGTCACTGGCTTGGGGTGATGCTCTATCTCAGGTATTTCCTCCTAGTGCTCATGTCAAAATTACCCTCAAATTTAGGTCTTATACCGAACTCGTCCATATGAAGCCACCCCAGGATCAGTCAATAACCTCTACACTTCTTGGGTTCAAAGAGCTAAGGAACATGTTGCATCCGGCAATCCATTATCTTTCAGCCGTATGGTGACCCAAATGGTTGCTGATTTCGATTCCATACCTCTAAAAACTGAAACTCACGATAAACCACGTGTGGGATTAGTTGGCCTCATGTGCAAGGTAATTGGGCTCTCTATTATGGTTTTTTTCACCCAAAAAGTAGGCTGATCCTATTAAATACAACTGGTTGCTCAAGTTTTTAGAAGAGCAGGAACTCTGTGAAGTATCTGTATTTTTCTTCACAGAATATAGTGAACTTGCAGGATACAACAATTTAGCCAATCACCAACTTTTAGCACCCGACCGAGGCAAATGGTTTGGCGGAAAAGCAGCACAGTAAGTCGTTTCGCACGATGAGAACGAATATTAACCCAACTCTTCCAGGAAAATCATAAGGCTTTTCCGAAATCCTATGATAAAAGCACTCACAGAGAGTAAGCGGTTCATCCACCCTTTGCCATTTGACCAACTGGCACAACTTGTTTCCAAGTTTACATCAACTCTGCACCAAGCAGGTGAAGGATGGGTTATAGTGGCACAGATACTGCAACACCTCGAGAACGGTATAAATAACATTATTTTAACATCACCGTATGCTGCCGACCCCTCAAAAATACAGTTCCCTCTAACCACTGAACCCAGATTTGGTTGCCTTCCTATTCACGTTGGTGGTAGAGGAATGCTCAAAGTCATAAGGCAACACTACCCAAATGCAAACCTGTGTGTTATTGGTGCGCATGAATTCCAACTTCTTGGAAACCATTCCCTAAAACTTTTCCCGAACTAAAGATTATGACCCCTCCGCAAGTTTTGTGAACCAATTGAACCGAATCAAGGTACGAACCCTCAAACCCAAACCCCAACAGCAAACTTATACCCCATAAATAAAGTTGATGCTCGGCTGCGCCAAGGATGCCAAGCCCGACCTCCAACTGCACCCAATCTGCAAGCCAAGTGACATAGAAGATGCCATTCCATACTCCAAAACCACCACACCACCTCCGCCTCCCACCTCTACCACAGGTTCCTCGCCATCACTATCTCCCTCATTACTCTCCTCGTCCTCTGGCGCTGCTTCCACCTCCTCCTCATCAGCACCCTCTCACTCTTGCATATCCGATTGTGCCCAGTGCGCATCCTTCGCCCAATGTACCCTTTGAGAGGACATAAATGAATCACGAGAATTCCCCGCCATCTAGAAAAGTGATGTCACCTCCAAAAGGAAATAAGCACGCCGGGGACCTCTGATCCACGGGTTTTTTCTTTTTTTTTTTTTAGAACGGACAAGCTTGTTACTCTTACTGGAAGTACAAAAAAAGAAGGCAAGAAAAAAGATGTCAGTGTGGTCCAGCAGTGAGGTATTCCCGATGTGCCGTAACACATGCCAAAACAATACCCAATACAACAACTACGGTGTTGTCTAGAACGCACTCCTCACCCCTTCTTGCTTCTCCTTTTTTTTTCCCCCTTTCTTTTTTTTTTTTTTCCCTCACCGACACACCAACCCATACATGTGCTCCACACGAGTACTTTTTTTTTTTTTAGTATTAATTTTAAAAAAAAAAATAAAAAAAAAACCTACCAGGATGACGAGCCTCTGCCTGAGATTCCACAAGATGAAGAGGAAGAGGATTGCTTTGCGTGGACTTCTGAACCAGTAGTTGCTCAGAGCCAAAAGGACATTCTTCCACCACCCCCAGTAAGGGACCAACCAACGTGCATCAGTGTAATCCCTCCCCCCTCCCCAGCAAAGTCGGCAAACGTGGCAGCGACAGCAGCGCCGCCCCTGCCTTCCAGGCAGACACTTTCGAATCCGCAAGCAATTGCAGACTCCCCTCCCCCGCGGCCACCAAGGCAGACGCTGAGTGCTTCGTATTCGTCTCCCTCTCTGACCAGCTTCCTGGCGCCGCCGCCGCCTCCAAGACAGTCATCGTCCCCACTCAACGCCCCAAACGACCTTATTAGGGCTTACTCGCCGCCTCCTCCGCCTCCCGATTCTGGAAGTAGTGACGACGAACCTCTGCCGCCGCCGCCACCCCCAGAGGACCCTTTAGCACCCCCTCCGCTGCCAGAAGACGACCCATCATCGCCTTCTTCGCCTTCACTTCGGCCGCGAGGCTCACCGAAAACGCCCTCTGCACACCATCACCATTCTACTTCTAGCTCTGGTTCTACTTCTTCAAGGCGGTCTTCTCTGGCAGAGAGACCTACTGAGGAGACTCTGGCTTCTGGGAAACGCAAACACCACACACTCCATCGCACTCCCACAACACCATCATCCTCAAAAACGCCTTCTAAACATAAAAGTGACCACCATTCCAGCAAACACGGAGAAGCTGACTTGCCTCCACCTCCGCCTCCAAGGCTTCAGGCACCTGAAGCATCTGTGGAGCCACCACCTCCTCCCTCAAGAGTTGATACTACCACAGAACTTGGTATCTTACCTCCATCAACAGTGCAGGCATCAGCCGTCCTAACCCCACCAATTTTGATGACCACTGAATCTACACATCCTCCCATTGATACCTCACTTCCCCCACCTGTTGACCCAGTTCCTCCTGTAGATGCACCAGTAGTACCCCCTCCAGCTCTCACTGATATTCATGCACCAACCCCACAATCCACTGAACTATTCACTCCCCGCCATCTAGAAAAGTGATGTCACCTCCAAAAGGAAATAAGCACGCCGGGGACCTCTGATCCACGGGTTCAACTGGAGGCGGGGGAGTGAATAGTTCAGTGGATTGTGGGGTTGGTGCATGAATATCAGTGAGAGCTGGAGGGGGTACTACTGG
>JAHLWZ010001106.1:0-19565 GCA_020536535.1 Pelomyxa schiedti | reverse complement strand
TAATGAGGACCTTGTCATCAATTTCTAGTCTGAGGACATCATCCCCCGGCGCTGATTTGGCCGTTGATGATGGCGCCCGCAAGGCCAAAGCCTTGCTTGCACTCCCACAAGTACTCTTGACTGCAGCCATTGTGTGTGGCACAAGGGGCTCAACCTTGGGGTGATTCCAGTATCAACACCGATTAATGCGAAATTGGTGTTGATACTTGAATGATTAACAGAGTTAGCTAATCCAGATTTTCGTGGATCCAGTGTTGCCCTCATTGTAAAATCAATGCATCTCACCGGATTCTGAGCCCCCAGCGAAGTGTTGAGTGCTTCCTTGTGCCACTTAGGGGACGAAGGCCGTCGTTGGATCCTCAACCAACTACTCAGAATCCTGACTGAAGCAGAAAGTTTCAGGTGAAATTCTGATCTTAACAGCGGTTCCGATAACATCACCGGAGAAACGAAGAGATGCGGGTGCTCAACGCTCACGAAGAGCCGGGTTTCTAGAAAGAGAAGGTGAGAAAAAGTCAACAGATACCGAGGAATTGCCCGGCACTTTTTTCTCTTTTGGTGACAGAGATCTCGGTGTCATTTTAAAACAAAAGTACAGAAAGAACAAGGGGACGCTCGTGTGTGTTGTGCGATTTTGGCGTTTACGTGTGTAAATGTCGTGCATCGGAGAACGCGACGTAGACGTTGAGATCGCTACTGCTACGATCTACAAAGTGGAGTCGCCGACAATGACGGTGAGTGACACATCACCAGAACAGTGCGTTCCGCTGTCGCCACTCTCGCGATCTTCGGACGCCACATCGCGCGATATCGTTTTGCGGGAAGCGACGCCGTCGCTTTCGTCGCTGATGCCACCGCCACAACAACCACCCCCGCAGGCTACGGCCTCTGTTTCGCCTGTGGGGACGTCGCCGTGTGCCAGCGCCGACGGCGGAGGCAAAACTGCAACTTCGGAGTCCAGAACAACCAGAATACTTCGTATACAAGACCTACTGCATCCTGCCGATGTTGAGGATCAGCACCCCCGCGTGGAACAGCACTCTCCTACTATTACTGCGCATCACTCGCGACAAAGCAGGCACCACCGGCACCACATACAACAGCTGCAGCAAGCTGTGTTGCAAGCCTCTGTGGAAGAGGATACTTCTCGTGTTAGAGAGCATGAGGGTGGGCCAGGCCCCAGCCCGAAAAAACTGTGCAACAATTCTAGAAGCCCTTCACCTACCCCTTCCCCAAGGGGCCGCAATGGAGCGGAAATTCCCAGTTCCTCTGATGACTCCTACTCCCAGTCTCCTTCCCCTTCCCCTTCCCCATCACCGTCACCTTCGCCCTCACCCACACTTACTCCACGGGGCGGGTCCCCAGGATTGAATGGGTTTTCTTTTGCTTCACTTTCTTTAGGAGGAACTTCACCATCTCCCGGATCGTTCCCTACCACTCCACCATCTTTTCCTCTTCGGCGTTCTGGCTCTCCTTCTCCTTCCAGAAGAAGGACATCACCTGGTCCATGCAGGCGACCTCTTAGTGATAGCGCTGGCAGTAATTCTCACCCTGGAAGTTGTGCTCATTCACTGACGCCATCCATTGCGACTACCTCAGTGCCACCGACCGTTACGACTACCTTACTACCACCGACACTTGCAACTAACTCGCTGCCACCGACCACCGCAACTACTTCACTGCCACCAACAATTGCAACTACTTCACTACCACCAATCCTGTCAGCCACTTCACTGCCGCCAAAAGTTGCAACTAATTCCCTGCCACCAATAGTTGCAGCTACTGCATCAATACTAGGTACTCAGAGCTCACACCCTGAGCAATTGTCACACGTTTCCACAGACAATGAGCCCCAAATCCAACAACCAACCCAGCAACAACTAGGACACATCTTACAATTTCTTCAAGATGTCACAGAAGGAAATCAACACCAAAAGCAAATTCAGCAACTTCAACTTCAGCATCTACTACAACAACCAAGTGACATTACTTCTGCAACAATGGGCGCATTGTTCCCCTGTCACTCTGCCCCGGAGCTCAATTCTCCAACTTTACCTGCCGATACGCCCACGACTACCAGTTCTGACACTGTTTCTACTTCTACATCAAGTGATGGGGCAGCAAATTCGCCTTTGGGAACCCCCTCATCTCCCAATCTTTTGCCAAGCCAACCCACAGCACACACTGCCTCTCCGTTGGGAGCTTTGTTTTCCTCGAGATCGGCACCTGCGCTCTCTTCTTCATCCCCGCTTCCTAACGCCCTCATATCACAACTTATAGCAATTTCCCAAGCCGGTAACGGAAGTACAACCCCAGCAAGTTCCGTTGCCGCTGCAGCGGCGGCATTCCTGAATCAAAACATAGGCCCAAAGTGGCCCACATGTCCTTCTATTTTGTCACCATCATCCTCACCAACCATAAGCACCCCTCCAACCTCAACTGCCGGTAATACAAGCATTCGGAATCATGCCTCCGAGCAAGGGCAGTCACCACCTCACCCGCACTCAACTGCCTCGCCTACCAACTCACCAACACAGAACTCGCCTGTCTCCAGCCCTGACTCCAGTGGATCTTCAGCAACCAACTCCGCTACTTCTCCTATTGAGTCTGCAAGTGAAAAGGGAGAGTCTCATACAAGCCCAAGTTGCATAGAACAGGTTATAACGATTAGATGCAGCCGAGGTCTCGAGAGTGTAACAATACATGTACCGCACGTTACACCTCTAACAAGTGTGGGGGAGTTCATTCAGGTGGCACAAGAACTCCTCCAACAGAGTGTTAAAACTTCAACACCTGATATTACAATGTTTCTCCCACTGCCTGATCAGGCTAAGGTGAACTTCGACGAGCCCGTTCTTCAGTTTTTGGGGTATCCTTTGACATACCAACTCCAACTTTCCTTCTCATTGTAAACAGAGATGATACATTCTTTGAATTAATCACGCAAGAAGAATTGGACAAAGATTGCTCATCTTCACCAAACCCCAAAAATCATTCATCCTCTTCCACAACAACCCTGAACCCACCACTTCCTCCGATACACACCATACTTTCCACAGATGAGCTTCAACACCCAAAAGCTTATTCCGAGAGTCCTGAACCCTCACCTAGCCCAGTTCCTTGTACACCTGTCACTTTAGCTATCTGCAGTGCTACTGCACCACAACCCAGAGGACGCAGAAAAACCAGGCAACCTTTCATGTTTGAGTATACCATGCTAGAAATGGCAGATGGAACCCGTCGAGTTGCCCCAAACACAAGTTGCCATAGGTGTAAAACTAGGAAACCACAGGTTAGTTCCCGCTTTTTGTCTTTTTAGTAACGGGAGACCAGTGTTTGATATGCCCCTTGAATGAAAAGCACAAGGTTTCATTTTTATTTCTCCTACATTCAACCTTATTTGAATTAGTTCTGCCTTGTGTGCCTCGAAAGACACCACAGTACCACGGCTATCCCGGTAACAGGTTGCCCGTTGTGCACGCAAACTTGCACTTGTGCAATGTGTAGGAAGAAGTACTAAACAGGTCTACCACAAGCACAACAAACCTCACCTGTATTAGTAAGGCCCCTTTACAACTAGAATGCAAATAAATAGTGTTTCTCCTCACGGTAGAAATTCCTTTCTTTTATATCGATGGTATTACACACTCCCGGCCCTTTTGGCTCACTATGGTAATTGCATAGACCTTGCCTTCAGTGCTTCAAACACTTTGGAGTGGCAAGGAGGGCATAAATACTTCTCCTTCAGCTTCACAAACGGCCGGTCATGGAATGGTATCTTTCACAGCACCAGAGTTAGTAAAAACCTATTTATGTATCCCATTCATAACTTTTACAATTCCTTAGCCTCTTATCTAGTTACACACTTTGTATTTCTACAAACCTTGCATAAATTACAGCAGAAGCACGAAGCATGCCAGTGCTTCTGATCAGCAGCTATTCCCGGGGCTGAGGATGTTATTGGGAGGTGACATGAATGACACGGCAGAGCTGCCTCCTTCCTTAGGTTTACAAAGCAGCCCTCACAGTAGAACTGCCCGTTTTGCTGTTGTTTGTCTTATTAGTTTGTTTGTTGTTTGTTTGCTTGTGTGCCAAGCTGTTTTGTGCTTCCGGAAGTGCGAAATTTCGTACAACCGCATATGTTGTATATATATATGTTGTTTTTAGAGTGTGTATTGTACCATTCCAAATCGGGATGTTATGAGGGTATTACAGGTTTTACAAGCGAGACAAGTGTTGTGTATGCGTTTGTTGTTTGCACCCGGTATCTGTGTTTAGGGTTATTTGCAAACAAAGAGGGGAATTTGAATATACCACGCGGAAAGGAGTAGCGGGTGTTATTTTCTTGTTGCAGGCAAAGCAAAGGTCGCTGAAGTCTGAGTTAATAGTAAGCTACAGAATGAAAATGGTTTCTAGATATATCACACCTGAAGAAGTGTTGAGTGAAGATGGAATAGGATTATCAGCCGTTGTTTGTGGTTGTTGCCTGAGGGCCTGCCTCATTTGTTGGAATTCTTGCTGGGCGGCTTGGAGGGATGGGGCTGTGGGTGAGGGTGAGGACGAGCGGAGGCTATGTAATCTTTCTTGTTGTTGCCGGAGAAGGTTCTCCCTTTCTCTTTCTTGCTGTTGTAGCAATCGGTCTCTTTCTTGCTGTTGCTGAATCCTTTCTCTCTCTTCGTTTAGGAACCTGTTGTCTCTTTCTGGCTCCTCCGGGGCAAGGCTTTGTTGTGTCAACCGTTCTCGCTCTTCCTTGAGGATTCTTTCTTGTTCTCTTAGTTTTCTCATCTTCTCCTCTTGAACTGCCTGTTCTTGCCGGATTCGCTGGTTTTCCTGTTCTAAGAGTTGTAATCTTTCTTTCTCCTTTTGGGCTGCTTTCTCCCGTTCTTTTTCTTTAAGTAACCTCTCACTGGCCAATCGGTCTTGTTGTTGTAATAGATCCTGGAGGAGTTTGTCCTGTACTAATTTATCTTGTTGTTCAAGCCGGTTTTGCATTAGCTTTTGTTGCTGTTGATGCTGAGCTAGAGTTTCCTGCTGAACTTGAAGGGAGTTTTCTTGAAGTGGATGCTCTTTTTGGTGGAGTTGGCGTTGCCTCTCCCGTTCAATTTTTAATTTCTCAGCTTCCTCACGTTTCCTTCTCTCATTCTCAGCTTCTTCAAGTTTTCTTCTTTCATTCTCCAGGTTTTGTTGAATGATTTTTTCCTTCAGAAGTTGTGCTTCACGAGAGAAATCTAGTGACTGGCTTGAAGTATCACTACCGGTAGAGACTAGTGTTTGTTGGTACTGCCTGTTTCTCTCTTGTTGAAGTTTCCTCAAGTTCATATATTCTTGCATGGCCTGCTGTGCAGAGTTTGCTGTGTTGAGTGAAGCGGGCATTGCCTTCAAGTTTGTTGGTGGAATGATTGGAGGTGCAGGTTGAGGTTTCCGCAAAGACTGCTGCTGTAGGATTAGTCTAGCCTCTTTCAACTTTTGATATTCGAGGAGGGCTTGTTGAATTTCTTTGTCTTGTGATGGGGGTGGGGGCGACTCAATCTGAAGTGGAATATCTGGGGTAGTCTTTACAGTAACAGTACGGGCTTGTTGTAGCATTTGACGCAAAGGTTGAGATGTCGGAGATGGCACTGGAGAGGGTGTATTCTGCTCAGGAACAAAAGAAGGGGAACGCAGCTGATCTGGAGGTAGCCGTTTTGTTGGTGGGGGTGGTGATTCTGGCACATCCGAGGGTGGTACTATTGAAGATAGCTGTGGTCGCTCATGAGGAGAAGGAATTGGTGGGTCTGGGATAGTGAGAACAGGGGGTGTGGGATAAGCAACACAGGGTCTGGTAGAATTCTGGTGCACAACGGGTGTTTGTGGCGACGCTAGTGGATGATGTGGAAGCACTGTGAGTGATGGTGGGAATGAATCGCTGTTGTAGTCTTGAGGTCCTTGACTTGCGGTATTTTGTGTGAGTTCTGTGGCTTTGAGGAAAGGGGGGGGTTCTGGTTGACAGAGATGTGGACGGGAACTAGAAGTAAGAGGAGGTGCCCGTGGATGAGTGTCTTCTTCATTGAGTATCAGCAGATAGGGTTGGGTAATTCTTAGTGTATGAGCTATCAAGACAACACTAGGTGGAGACGGGTCTGTGGTATGCACTGGTGGTGTTGGTACCTTTGCCTTTGGGCGAGCCATTGAGAATAAAACACTGAAGCGCTGTCTGCGAGCCACTGGGGGTGTATCTGTAGATGATGGAACTGGTGGAGATTTTCTTGGAACCAGGTGGTCAGATGGCTCACATGTGCAACCTTCTTCATCACTATTGTTCAGCGGTGTTAAAGGTGCTAAATAACGAAATGGACGAACCCATAAACACAAGAGCAAACAGGTTTCAGAGGGGTTTCTTCAACCATAGAACTGGGCTTGACCAGGATAAACGTGGATTGTTGTGGTTTGGAAGACATTTTATAGGATGGAGCAATGGCCTCAAATGTAGGTAATCTTGGTGCCTGTGTTAAAGGACGCTTCCTAGAGTTATGACTTAGGGTTGATGTGGGTCTCTGTAGGACGATCCATTTTGGAGCTATTGGCTGCCGTGGAGTTGGCCGGATTTGAAGGAACTCGGAGCTGAGCCCTAAGAAAAGTGAGGAAAAGTCAAGTAATTAGTGGCGGACTTGAAGCAATTTCAAATGGGGTCTCTTTAGCATGGTCAGGGAAATGTGTGTCACAATAGAGGCTCATGTCCTCACCGTTCATTTTATACTATTGTAAAATTAGCCCACTTCAAAGACTTGGAACGCACAGTCTTGGTGCAGACAGGAGAGTTCAGAGTAGACCGGGAAGGTGACGGGCAGATTGCGCACTGGAAGCAATAACGGTGCCAGAACATCTTTCCAACTATACCTTTCACTCTTCGAACAACGTAATTTGTGTCCTCTATTTGCTGGTCACATTCCATGCAACTTGGGGCAATGTCCTCTGCAGCCTCAAAATATAGTTAGATTTATTTTAACTATTGTGCAACTAACTGAAGACTGCATCAAGGAGGAAAGGGACGAATTGAATGACTAGAAACAGTCAAATGTAAGTAAGAAAGCAAGTAAAGTACATTGCACGAAGAGCAGCAAGGATAAGATATGGTATAGTCATCAGAAAACATTGGAGAGTCGCAATGAATGCAGGTGAGACATGGAACATGCCTGGAGGTGGAAAAAGACTTAAGTGGAGCCAATCAGTGTACATCTGCATACCATATAGACCCTTTCACGATACATACATTTGAGTCGTCTGAAAGGAGTGGCTTCTGACACTTAGGGCATAATTTGTCGGTATTATTTGCAGCCACAGGAGCTGGTGTTGAAAAAGGATTTGGAGTTGGTGGTAAATTTTCTTGTGGGTCAGGAAGTAAAGGTTGTTCTTTCTGCAGTGTTTTGTAAGCTGGCGTAACAAGAAAGTGTGGAAAAGAATCTAACACAAAGGATTAATAGATGGAGTAAATGTCTCCTGCTTACCAGATTCCATCATTTTCCTCATTTCCTCTTGTGCCTTGTCATATATATCAACAGGGTAATCCCCTAGGCATATTAAGTGTTCGTACAACAAACAAGGTCGGCCATACCAGCACTAATGAGGGAATTGATTGCACTAAAAATAGTACCGGGCAAGTTGACTTGTGTTAGAGAGTCATCACTGATGAAGTGATTGTGAATGTCTACAACCATCTCATTCCAGACCTCCGTTCCACCTTTAGAATATTATATAAGTTCGATGAAGAATTCTCTGGCTAACTTGAGTCATTTGCTCCAAGAAGTAAGTGGGCATTTGCCTTCAGCAGATCCACAGCTTCAAAGAAATCTAACACTTCTCCACAATGCCGTTTTTTAAGAAATACGGAAAAAGCTTCTTTATAGCTCGGAGTTGCAAGGACCTACAAAAGAGTTGCTTCAAAAAGAGGGAAAAATTTGAACACACTTGGGAAAGAGTTGCATGTTGCACTGTCTGCGGCGAGGGTCCAGGAGTAGCCTGAGATGTAGATGACATCGTTGCAGTGTTGGTGGCTTTCGTTGATGAGGCGTTAGCTGGAGGGGGTGTAGAAGGGGGGATTGGGGCAAATTGCACAAGTGGATTGCGTGGTACTGCAAGCGGAGGGGGGACGATAAGCGGCGGTGGTACAATGAGTGGCGGAGGGACTGCAGGTGGTTTTGCAGTAGGTTCTGGCTTAGAAGCTGGTGCAGAGGAGGGAGGAATGCCCGGAGGTGGGATTGCATCAGAGAAGTAAGGTGTGGTTGGGGGCGGAATTGCGGGAGGTGGTTGGGATGGCAAAAGTGGTGGTGGAGGACCCGAGGGTGAAATCGGAGGGGGAATTGGAGGAGGGTGGGGAGTGAACACTGCCGAAGTTGAAGGAACATGATTCAGGGAGGATGAATCAGCAACCGTGCTATCAGAACCACTTCTAGTTCCAATTGCCGGGTGCCTGCTTCCCAATATCACAGGGCTGCCGGAAGCAGCAGCAGCAGAACCGTTATTAGTTATGGGAATAGGACTGGAACCACCAACAGAATTGTACTGCTGCTGTGTATTGGTCACAGAAATTCCCAAGGTAGCAACTGAAGGAGAAATTACAGCGGGCGGAGTCGGAGCACCAGTCCCATAAGTGTAGTTAGCGAGAGGGCTCGGGGAGCTTGGGGGCGACGGCGAGAAAGCCCCCAACGGCGGCGGCGACGTCGACGTGGGCGCGGGCGCGGTCGTCGGCATGGGGACGTCGGCGCCGAGGGACGAGATGAGGTCGTCGATCATGGCCTTGGCCTCGGCGGACAGGGCGCCGCTGCGGGTCCGGGCGCTGAGCTCGTCCCAGCCCTCCCCCTCGGGGTACTCCCCCCCGAGGGCGTAGTGCAGCGCCGCCGCGCCCCCGACCCCGCCCATGGAGTAGGACGATGCCGCGGTGCCGGTGCCGCCGGGTGGCTGGGGGAGGGGGTCGTCGGGCAATAAGGATGCGGCGGGGATGGCGGAGGAGGAGCGGGTGGTGGCGAGGAGCTGGCGCCTGCTGCCGCCCCCGCCGCTCCCCGACGCCGCGGTGTTGTTGGTGGTGGGGCTGCTCATGCTACTGCACTATACTATAGTACGCTGGGGCCTGCTTGTTTGTGACACCGTTTGAACTTTTCCTCACCGAAACAGATGTTAGCAGAAGATCTAATCTGTGGGGTGGCGGGCCGTATTAAGAAGGAAGTACCACAGATGGTTCCCTGCTGCCTCGTACGCCGGTGTCATCAATCGATTGCCCCGCCAGTAATTTATAGGGGGAGTTTGCGCCTTCAGCTCAGCCTTCAAACCTAAAAAAAAACACTTGGGGAAGATGAGCAGAGACACGGGGGGACCGGGATTACCAAAGCGATACTTCGCGTCGTCGTACAATCACGGTACCCTCCGATGCGCTCTATTTGTGTGTTTTTGTTGTGCTTGTCTCGGCGGTGCGTTATATATTACACTGCCGGTGATACAATGTGTGACGTTACAATGTGGCCTACAGGATATCTTGATTCACAGTTTTCACCAACTACTATGGGCGGGCATTCTAACGCACACAGCGACACTCACGCGGCTAGTACCGGTCATGCGCGCGGAAATTCACCAACGAGTAGGCACCATGAAAGTCCCTCCGTTCACAAGATACCTCCCCCACCTGGCGGATCATATGTAATAATATCGCTGAAGTAAAGCTTTACTCCCTCCAATACCCTCCCCACAACAATTATATGTATCGTTAGATATAACCACTACACAATTCTACAATTAACACCTAAAAAGGGTGACTCACATTGCTGACGCACTTGAGTTCATTAAAGACTCCTCTGGAAAGCCTGTGAACCGCCCAGAAGTGTGCAATGAGGACGAAGTCCCTGCCCACGGCGATGACCACCTTCTATACGCATGGATTCCAAATGAAAATGTTGTCACACTGCAAGAATCAATTCAATCTTCTTTTGAGGGTGCCACTGTCAAGGTCTATCTACTCCACGTTTTAACGAACTGGCACGTGACTGTTCTCAGATAGTGAGTCAGCTCTCTGACAGCACAACTGAAACGCAAAAGCCACTGCCAGGTTCTGAGTTGGAAGTGAGGACAATCAAGAGACTCAGAGTAGATGCTGACCCAAGGATCAGGATAACCAATGAAGAAGCATTGCGGCAAAGGCAGAGCAAGTACGATGAACCACCGGCCACCGCAGAGACAGTTCCATCTTGCTTCTCTACAGGGGCGCACAAGTGCCCCCACTGCAGCCTAAACTTGGAGAGCACAGTAGTGTGGAACCTTCATAAAGCCTCACACCTGTATCGCACCCCGGCACAACCTCCGCCTCCACCTCCACCCCAGGAAACGCGGCTCAAAGCAGACGACGATGTCCTGCTCCCACGGACACAGGAACCAGCCCAGCCAAACTACCAGAGCCAACACCAACAAGAACCACTACATCCAAGCCAATCCGCACAACACCAACAACAAACGAACAGCATGCATACATCTACAACCACTCCAAAAACACCCCTTAAAATACAGCTACTGTCGCAAGCCCCGGCCAGGTACCAGAGTCACACACTAACACCTATAACACCCATAACACCGGCACCGGAACCGGCACTGGCACATACATCGGCACAGCAACCGCAGCCGCAGCCGCCACACACCCCATCCAGGCCTGGTGATACTACCCGCCAATATCCACTGCAACTGCAACCACAACCACAGCCACAACCACAACCACAACCACAACCGCAACCACAACCGCAGTCACCTAGCCACCCACCCACCACCACTAACACAATCACCCCCACCACCACAACAAAAGAATCACTGCAGCTGCAACCGCAACAACACAATGGGACAGTGGTGATGACCGCTGTTCCTTCAGCAGCACAAGCAGCACCCAACTTATTACCAACACTTGGCATCAGCAGCAGCAGCAGGCAGTCACCCGCTGAGCAGCCGCTACCACCACGCAGGCCACAACCACTCCCCTACTCCACATACATCACCCACCACCACCCCTGACACCAGTACCTAGTCTGTCCACAGCACCGTCCTCTGATTAATTTGAAAGCCCTTTTACTCTTTTCCTCGAAAAAGGCCGATGGCAGGGGTGACGACGGGGGCCGGGGAGGGCGAGGTCGTGGGCGTGGGCAGGCGGAAGCCCCCCGCGGCTGCGCGGCGCGGGAGCGAGTACGAGTACGTGGACGCGGGGGGGTGCCAGTGCGACGTGCGGTACATGTGCGCGGGGTGCGGGCGCCCCGCCAACGCCCCGGTGCTGCACGACTGCGCTGCCTGCTTCTGCCTGGCTTGTGCTTCCAATGTAGGCTGATGTTCCACCCCCGCCACCCCACCACCCCACACCCCCACACCGCACCCACAATAACAAGTTTCCTGCTTCTGTGTCCACGCTGTGTGTGCCTGCCAAAAAAAAAAGTCAACTAATGTTGGTGTGAATAGTGTGGAGAGAGCAGGTGCTCAGTGTGTGACGAGAAAATCGAAGGCAACACAAAGCCGCTCACGGCAAAGAGCGTGCTGGCAAAGCTGTCAACAATTGAGGTTTTCTGCCCTGTGTGCAAAACCGCTGTTAAGAGGGACTCCCTGGACGACCACATTCAGACTTGTACAGTTGGTGTGCTGCTTCCTGATTGCCCAAGGGGTTGTGGCTTGAAAGTGCCACCGCAAAACCAAACGATTCATGAAAACGAGGAGTGCCTCAATGCGCTTGTTACTTGTAAGGCCTGCAATGAGCTTGTTCAGAGGAAGCTTATAAGCAATGGTTCTCATTTAGCTTTGGATTGCCCAACAGGTACTATTTAATTAAATGCTCACCTAAAGTTCTCCCCCTTTTTCGTGATTATTATATAATCCAATTACGCTTCTCACAATCCTAAAAAAAGATTGTAAAAATGGATGCGGAAAAAAAGTAAAGCCAAGAGACCAGCAAGATCACAATACAACTTGCACTTGTGCCATGGTGAAGTGTTCATCACAGTATTGCCCGTGGGAGGGACCAAGGAGTGAGCAGCAGGGCCACCTAGCATCATGCACTATTGTGAAAGTGACTCCCTTGGTTGAATACACAGTTGCGGCGGCAATGAAGGCACTTTCTGAGAAGAATACCGCACTGCAAAACCAGATTACTACAATCATCGCAGAAAACCAGCACACAAAGGACACCTTGCATAAATTAGAAGAAAAGTACAACAAGCTGGCTCTGGCACTAACCGGAAAAGTTTCCGTCTTGGAGTTCTCACAGACTCTCAAGCAGGTGGACCCACCTGAGGGCATCATGATGAATGTACCTCAAACAGCACTAAAAGGCTGGAACATGCACTACAGGCAGCCCTACTCACACCCCACACAGCCCTCTGACATCGACCCTGGCAAGGGTGAATGGATCCTAGTGGCTTCCCAAAAGGTAGTTCCTAGTTAGTTTACTTAATATCAAAATCCCAACTGCACTCACTCATGAAAACAAAACAGATTGGGGAAGATGTTCTATCACTGTGTGCAATTGGGAAGAGGTCCGCAGTGTGCACAAGGACAACATCGCACGATACAGCCACGTTACACAGGGGAATATACTGGTACTTTGTGGAGAATTCCGCCTTTGGCTTTGCACCAAGCAGCACAATCAAGTTGAAGCAGGCGGACCTAGTAGATAAAACTACAGGCTGGACCAGGCTTAGCTGGCACTTGCATGGAATCGGGGGGTATCGCTCCGGCACAACCCGCATCAACAAATCAAATGCATGGGAGAAGCTTGTGTACTGGATGTAAACCGAATGAAACAGGGGAAATTATAAAAAAACAAAAATTTTAATTTTTTTATAATCTTAGAGTTCTGACTTTGTTGCTTCTTGTTGGCCTTCTGGTTGCTGTGATGTTGCTTGTTGTTGTGGTTCTTCCTGGGGGTTTGGTGTTGTTGAGCCTGCTGTGTTGGGATTGACTGTTTGTTCTTCTTCCTTGGGAGGGGGTGTTGGCTTCTTTGGTTTCAGTGCTGGCCTAGTGGCCACCCACTTGAGCTTCTTCTCTAGGCTAGTGAGCTTATCTTCTATATCCAGGGAGGTGTAGGCTAAATACCAAAGGTTAGTTTGCTACCAAATAAAGGAGAGTTTTTGGTACCGGGATCATCTGTTGGGTTCAGCTTCTCTTGTTTGGCCTCAGATTCATTCAACCACTTCTCGATCTTGTTTAGTGTTAGTTTCCGGCTTGAAAGGATCGAATATGTACATACATTGTCAACAAATTCAAAGGCTGCCGCCTGGTCCTCTTGGGAAAGCTCTACTTTCAGTGTCAAGTTTGCAAGGAGCTCCCGAGACTGTTGAATGACAACTCGGAGGGCCGACGATGCATACGGCCTGACGGAATACTCTCTTGTGCGGAGTTCTATGCCGGCGGACTGGTCTTTGAGCTCAGTGAGCTTCTTTTTGCTTTCCGCTGCGGGTGCAACATAACCTTAATGTGGTTTAGTACTTGGTCCTTGGTTGGAGATAAAAGAGGTTACCTTCATCATCTAGCCATAACATCGCGTCAGTTAATGATTGCTGAATCTTGCTTATTTCAGTTGGAGTGCTCACGATTTCTAGGGTACTACTGTGGGATTCAATAAAGTCTCTCATGTAGTAGATGTGCGTTTCGAGTGCGTTTCTTGCCTCTGCATCATCGGCAAGTTTTTTCTCCTTTCGCTCGTACTCGGCAAGCCTATGAAAGACTTAGCAACGTATTATGGATAAATAGAGAACGAACCTGGCTTTGTAGGAGGTCAATGAAGCTTCAGGAATGTCAGGAACACATTGATATTCTCGCTTTGTGCGGCTGAGTACAACAAGGAACAAACACTATACCTTGATCTGCAGTGTCTGCCTGTGAATACGCTTGCTTTCTCGGAATTGAGGGGTGGCCGGCTCCTCAGGTTTAACCTGAAAACAGTGAAATTACAATGTGCAACAGATCTGTTTTACTTCAGGTTGTTCTTCCTTTTTCTCTATATTTTCCTCATCGGCCTTCTTTTCCGTCTCAGTTGCATTTACTGGCTCTAGGATGTCGTTGATTTTATGTCAGTAGTAGGACAACGATATTACCTGCTGCCTTAGGCTTTGGTGGTGGTACTTCAACAAGAGAAATTACAGTAACTTCTGCTTCCGCCGTAAGTTCTACCTAATTGTGTTACTTTTTTATTTAAGTTTGTGCGTTGATTACCAGCCCTGATGGAAGGAGCCGCCAGTGTAGGGTTGCTTTTGGAAGCCCTGTGCCATTTTAACAAAACTAATAAAGTGATGCAAATGAAAACTGACCAGTAAAGTTCAAGTTTTCTTTACTGGGTAATCCACTTATTGTGTACTTAGCAATTTGCTTACTATTAAAGGTTAAGGAGATTTTTGAATAAAAAGTGAAAACCATGATGTCCGTTCCCTCAGTTGTGGGAATGATGCGTCGTAGGAGATTTCAGTGGTGAACTCCCGATCTGTACTGATAGAGAAGGTCTTTCTGGCATTTACTCTGGTCCCATTGGAAAATAATACGGTGTGCTGGTCTGACAGGTTTTTAGAAAAGGAAGAAAATATGGAAGAGAGTATACCTCCCAAAGTGATCGTGATTGGATAGGGTGTGATGTCCCTAACTTTATATTCACGAAGTCTTCTTGAAGAACTCTGCATTGCGGCAAAATATGCAGAGCCTTTATTGCCTCTGAGACAAAAAAAAAATTTGAACGATGATACCAAAGGCAGCACCCTCATCAGCAATGATGTGTTTGTGAAGTTCACCTTTCCCAGCAAAGTTGGTAAGTACTTCCTGTACCTTTGGTATTCTTGTACTCCCTCCCACAATTTCGACAAGATCAAACTCCGCCTAGTAAAAAGTTTAATTTTGATGCCCATGACGGGATGTCGTGACCATGGAAACATTTGCAATTGCAAGACTTTGCTGGATTGGTTGCGTCAATCTTTCAAAGAGAGGCTATTGGAATGTAATAAGAATATTAGTGAGGACAACTCAAGATCATACTGAACAGGCAGCTTCAAATTCTTCACGTGAAATACCAAGATGAAGGTCGAATTTATTCAGAAAGTTATCCACCTACTTGAGTTTAGAGTAACAATCTCTATATCCTTCAGTGAATACATGCAAAAATGCCAAAGTATTAATAGATAAACTCTCTTTCACTTTTGAAGCTTCCATGAGTAACTGGGTTCGCGTGTGAACATCATTGAAGTCGATCTGTAAATATGAGTCACACACTAAATTAAATAACAGAAATACCTTATGGCCTTGGGAATTTATCTTCTCTAGCCCAGCATTAGCTATTGGACAGTAAAAACGGGGAATAGTTACCAGCTATTTTTACAGCAAGACAGTGATCAAAATTTCTCCCACCCAAGGACACATCCCACGCATGGGACTTTATAGTCATTTGACCTAAATTTCAATTTCAGTCGGATTCACTTGTTTCCCTTATACCAATTGATTTTGAATCTTGTTTGGTGAAATTAAAATCCACAACGGTGACTCTGTAAGAGCTAGCCCCCATATCCAATATTAGGGCCAACTCTGGTTTTTCGAAGGATCGCTCAACACCATAGGAAAGAGCAACTGGTGGATTAAGTTAATGCACTGGTATGACAACAATATGACACACATGCAGTAGGTGCATTGATAAGCTCCAGTACATTCAAGCCAGCCAACTTAGCTGCATCAATCAGCGCTTGCCTTTCGTGAATGGTTGCATAAGGGTCTACCTGAAGAAAAGTAAAAAAAAAAAAAAAAAAAAGTTCATGGGTCAACTGTGAGAACACAGTCAGTTATTGTGATTCCGTGCTCCACCTCAGCATGCCGCTTTACGTGCAGTAGCTCCATTGCTACAATCTGCACCACGTCAGAGGATGCCTTTTGTGTGGAGTTCTTACCTCTTCGGGAGATAAAAGTGTATCCTTATCAAATCTTACCAAGTACGTCCCTCTCTCTGGGTCCTCTTCCAGGGCATAGGGAATGAAATCTTTTGCCTGGGGGGGAAAAAAAAAAATTCGTTAGGCCTTCCCCTATATCATGAGCATAAAGCAAACCTCCAATATCTCAGGATGCCCAAACCTCTTTCCCAATAATTTTGTGGCATAAATAGCTGCATGTCTAGGGTCCTTTCGCAACTACCAAGTAACAATTAGAGAGAGAAAAAAAAAAAATCACTTCCTCATATAGCACACACACGCACCATTTTTTCAGCAGCAGCACAAAAGAACCTCGGGGGCTCATTATCCAATCCCATAACTTGCGTGGCCGGGAACGCCACGAGGGTCGGGGACTTCCTGTCAGCGTTCTCGTTGGACACGACCTCCATCCCCCCGCCCACCAGCATCGCCTGCACCGTCCACCGCGACCCGACGTCGATCCCGACGAGCCCCCCGCCCAGCGCCCCGGCCCCTCGCACCGTCCCCCCTCCGAATGACGGCGACGTCACCACTGCAACTGCGGCGAGGCACGCCAGTGCGCTCACGAGGAGGCTAGTACTGCGAGGTGATGTTGATGATGATGATGATGCTCCCATAGTTTGACCGCGAGTAGTTCGTACGTATGCCTGTGCTTCGTTCACGTGAACCCCGGCGTGGTAATGTATATTTCGTTTCTAGTAGTTGTTAGAGCTATTGTGGGTGTTGCTCTTTTTGTCGCGGGTTAGAACGCACCACGTGGCAAAACGAGTTCGATGTGACTCACGGAAATCTACAAGAAAATGATGGTGCGAAATTTAGAGGAAAACTGAAAACCTTGGGCCTACACTGTATTGTATTCTCCCAAGTATTCTTCCCACTTTTCTGTTGGTCTACACTACACGCTCGTTTCCCGGGCTACTGTTTCCAGCTCCCAACCTCAGTCACAACAAATACACAGAAGGACTAGGATGATGATGGACACAGCAGCGGCGGAGGTGCAGGACATTGGGGAGCTGGGGCGGGCGGTGGTGGGCAAGTGCCGCGGGGTGTCCAGCACGCAGGGGGCGGGGCTGGAGGCGGCGCTGGGGCGGAGGGACTGGTACGAGGCATCCCAGGTAATCAAGGCCGTCGCGTCAAGGTATGACCTGGCTGTTACTCCAATTTCTTTTGATTTGTTGTTGCTGTTGTTGTTGCTCTTTTTTCCCCCCCTCCCAAATCCCTTTTTTTGCAAATCTCTTTTATTATGAATAGGTGCATGTTGAGAAAGAAGCCGGTGGCAAGGGACATTCTTTTGTCTGCCGCTTTGTTGTTTGCTACAAGCGGGCAGCACAACACGGCTACTGAATTGGGAAACTTATTTATCAACAGTCTAATTACGGCAAAGGAAGCTCCAACGCAGAATACACTCGGTGCGGAGTGTTGCATACAGTTGCCTTTCTAATTTATTTCAGACGCAATCATTCAAGTATCACTACAGTATAAAGTAGAGCATATAGAAGCTGCGAGAATTTTACTGAAGACTGCCCTCAAATGGTCTAGTTCTTCTGCCGATTATAAATACGGCTATTGCGGGTTCCATGGAGTCCTTGCAAGATTGGAGAAAGCTGCACAAAACTATGCGGTGGCACAGGTGTGTATGAAACTAATATTGGAGACTCATGTTATTCAGAACCACTTTATTCACAGTGCCGCCCCTGCAGAATTTACCGAGATGCTACAACAGTGGGCTACCACAGTTCTCGAAGGAGAGCGTGACATGCTCCTCGCTCGGGCTGTATTTTTGTGAGTGCACCATTTCTATTAGCTTTCAATAATATCCGCCCAGACTTCTAGGTGTTTCCAAACCACTTGAGGCTTGTACTGTGTTTTACCTTTATCATAATTGTACACCGGCTTCTATCACACCAGAAATCGCCGCTAAGCCTTTCCCACACTTCGAACATACAACCCCTCTCACACATTTTACCTGGTTCATCACCTGTGCTTGCCACTTTGCACCGCAATCACCCAGTTCCAAGCGGATTTTCTTAGCACTGAACCAGTCCTACTCTAAGTCCATTTCTCGCGATCCTGTCTTCCCTCTGGTAAGGAACTTCCCAAAATGAGACTTCCCTCCTAATGCACACAAATAGCTAATTGAAAGCATTGGCAAGCAGTACTTTGGTGTCCAACCCACCAGCAACACATCCTCTGGAGGAATGGCCTCCCTATTTGATGGACTTTTCCGTTCACTTGGCGCAGCACCCAGCTCCTAAACGAACAAAGCTTTCAAGTCCGAATTTCAATTTCGTTTCTTCTCGAAATTTAGCTTTGTTTGTTTGATTTGGGTACCGACATGGCATCGCCAGCAACAACCACCGGCGCCAACACAACAACCACCAATCAAGTTCGAAACCAAGAATCCGAGAAACGGCGGATTGTGGGTGTGTCGCGAGTGGTGTGGGAGCAGGTGCTGGTGCCGTGGGTGCTGGCCCCCGCACGCGCCGCCCTCCCCTGGAACCAACCCCTGGCCCCCGACGTGGTGTCGTGCCTGCTGCGCGCGGGGGAGGCCCTGTTCCCCCTCGTGGCCCTGTGCTGCCGCGCCGCGGCCCCCACGCACCACAAGCACCGCGAGCCGAGCGCACACTACCGCTCGATCGAGGACGCCGCCGCGGCACTGTGCCCCAAGTGCATCGCGTGGATCGTGAGGGACAAAGCAAAGAAGAGGGCGAGCGCGCGGGGCGACACCGAGCGAGAGATGAGCAGGGACCCAGAGGAGGGGGAGGGGGAAAGGGACCGGGGCAGGGAGCCGGAGCGGGAGCGGGGGCGGGCGAAGGAGCAGGTGGCTGTGCTGACAGGGCTGTGCCGCGGGGGCCACCTGCGTGCCGCCAGGGCGTTCGTGGGAACCAACAATTGTGAGTGCTGGGTGGACGTCGGCGTGGATGTGGATGTGGATGTGGAGGTGGAGGGGCGGGCGACCAACAACAAGGTGCTGCTGCTGTGGCCATCGTCATCGCCGTCGCGGGGAGGTGTGGGCAGTGGAACCAGAATGGAGCCCCAGGCAGGTACCGTGGTGTGTGCTGTTCGTTCATATATTAACTAATTAATGAGTTTCATTGTCTTATACCCAACACATCGGTACATTCACAGTTGAGTTTCTTCAACTTACTCTGCTACCAAGGTTCCATCACTGCTGAACTGGAATCATGCGGCCATCAGGGAAAACGAACCGGTCCTGGCTGAGGAATTTTGGAGTGAGAGGGGTGTGTTTAAAATCATGAGGGAAGTTTGTGTAAAGGGCCATTTGGATGTTCTGAAGTGGATCCTATCGAGCTTCTTCCAAATCTGGCAAGGCAATAAGATAATACTGATTCCATTGGTGCATGAAGCATCACGAAGCGGACACCTGGACCTGCTCAAGTGGCTGGTTCGCACATTCGATTTGATCCACTTTCTTGAGAGCGACCGTGCAGCAGAGTATTTCAAAGCAAGTGACAGCGTTCATGACCTGAAGCGCTTTGTTGAAAGCTTTCCAGAGTGGCACCCCTGTTTCAATGCGAAAAATCTCGCTCTCTCAGCTGGGTTGTTCCAGGGACCTTCAACAGCGGATGAAATCATCGAAGTGTGCCAGTGGCTCAAGGATCACTTCTCACTCAGTGGTTT
>JAHLWZ010001105.1:0-19614 GCA_020536535.1 Pelomyxa schiedti | reverse complement strand
GTCAACATCTTCGCGAACTCCAAATGCCCAGACCCAAGTGCCACATCAAAGGCAGTATCGAGAGAATGCCTCTCAGGACCGCCATAAGCAACGACCTGGGCGCGATGCTCGTCGCTGACACACGCAGACAGTATCGCCTCCCCGCAAGCCACCCTGGAGAGCCTCGCGCAAATGTGCAGCGCCGTCCCCCAGCCCTCGCCCCCCGAGAACTCGAGGAAGACCAGCGGGTTGGCCCGCCACTTGCCCGCGAGGCACTCCACCGCCGCCGGTTGGTCCCCCTTGGCCGCCTCCATCAGCGCCGTGAGCTGGTGCCTTTTCCCCACGGCGTCCACGAGCCAGCTCACGGCCTGCCACTCGGGAAGCGCGACTATGGTCCGCCTCTGCGCCCACGTGCGCAGGATCGCGTCCATCTCCTCCGCGCGGCCGAGCGTCGCGCCCATGTGCAGGGCGCTGAAGTTGTGGGCCGGCGAGTCCCACGAGGCTGCCTCCTCCTTGCCGCCAGTGGTGGCTCGTGCGGACTTGAGGACCGAGGGCACGCGCCCGCCCTTGATGACGTTTCTGAGGAGCTTCACGGCCAACTTCCTGTCTGAATCGTCGTAGGGGCTGTGTCGGACGAAACTGAGGTAAAAGTCCCTCATGGTGTCGTGACGCTCCTGCTGGGATTCGGTGAGCACGATCTTGGGGTGCTTGTAGGGTTCCTCCTCTGTGTCGGCTTCCTTGTTTGGCGTTGCTACGGTGTTGCCCATTGCGTGTGGAAAAATCGAGGAGTTCCGATGTGTGGAATTACAGTTGAAATGTCTTTTTTTCCCCTTTTTTTCCCACACAACAAAAAGGAAAGGCACTTCGCCGTTACGACATCACTTTACAACTCGACTGCCGGGGGCCATTTTTTTTGGAGCTCCAAAAATCAAGATTTCTTTTTGTTGTGATCAAAAACAAGTCTTTTTTGTACAAGTCCAGATTTTGTTGGTGCGTGGGTGTGGTGGTGCTTTAATCAGATTGAGCCCAATCAAAGTACTTTTCATCTCCAAGTTTTCTTTGTTGAGAGGAATCAGGGACAAAGTAACAAGTTTAAAATAGAGATACCGTGGGAATAGAAGCTGTTTGAGGAGGAAAATGAATGCACAAAGGATAGAAGCTCCCCCACTGCCTATGTAGGCCCAACCAAGTACTGGATTCTTGCCTCCCATTCTTGTTGTTGTGGCCATAACAATGGACTTCGTGCCATCAAAGGACAGCACCGGGAAATCTATTGAATTTTGAGAGTGTGACAATTGAGTTGGTGGCTACTCACTATTTTGTACAATAAGGGTGTATGTCCCAGCTTCTAGAGTTTCTGGAGACTCTATTCGGCGAAATAGTTTCTTGAAGGTGGGAAGAGCCGCGGTCCTCATCCACACCACAAATGGTTCTGATTCAACATCCGCAGTAACTATACCCGGCATTTTCTTGTCTGGAAGTGTGAACATGCCTCGGTCAGAGGGAATGGCAACATGATCAGAGCTTAGGACCACTTCCACTCCATTCGGGTCCAACATTCTGATCGAGTCTGTAGGAACATTAGAGCTCTACCAAAGAGAGCCTCCTCCAGCAAACCATTGAAGGTGCTCCAAGCACCAAGCCCACAAGGTTTATAAAAGAACTCTATTGTTTTCCTATCATCAAGGGAAATTACAGGGTCACAGTCAGATAAATCCCCATGTTTATCTATTACCTTTTATTTGTCAGTTCAAACCAAAATGTATAGAAGAGCGATTGCAGTAGTTGAGTGGACAAACCTCCCCATCCAGTTGGGTTTCGCTACGTGAAAGTGCATATCGCCGGTGATTTTGGTAGAATGAAGTCAACTTATAGTACACAAAAACAGGTGTATCCATGTTCTCCTCAACGTTTATTGTAACGTTGCATAAACTTGGTGTAGCACCACAGTTCTCTGCATACTCTGCCTCGTATGTCTGAGCTTTGTCAGTGGCCACCAAAATAACGCCAATGGCAGCAAGAAGAAGCCCAGAAAGCAACAAGAAGAGGATCACAGAGAGAGGAAGAAGAAGTGGTTGCCATTGTTTCATAGTCTGTTGCTTCAAAGAGTCTCCAAGAAGGACTATTTATTTTGTGTTAGAACTTAGGTTGCACTTTTCTTGATTATTCTTATTTTCAGAGTATAATATAATGGGCTAATGTGGCCGTAATTAAGAATCAAATAAAACAAATGGAAGCAGGATCCAAAATTATAAAAAGCAGTAGAACAGGCATTAGATGATATGAACATACAATTCACCACCCTTGCTCCTCTCTCTTTCATTTTTTTTAATGTGGGGTTGGTCTTTGATTCCTTGGCATTCACAGTTGCAGGTTCAGATGAATCTTTTTTCCCAGTGCCTGATTTAGGGGTGCTTGTGGCTGTAGTGGTAGCCGTGGTCGTGGCCGTGGCCGTAGTACTTGTGGTAGTCGACGTGGTTGGCGTCGATGCAGTGGACGCCGTCTCCATTTTTGCACCATCATCAGGGTCAGAATTTATTGACATTCCAGAACCAGCCAATATATCGTCAATACTATCGACGTGAGCTCAATGTGTGGTGATGAAGCCGATGATGGTGGTGATTCGATTGTGACTCCCAGACAAACTCTCACCCAATCGCGCACAAACACAAAAAAAAAAAATTGCTGTCCAAGTGGGCGGCGGCTAGGTTGAATTGGTGGCGAGCGGGGGGGGGAAAAAAAGTACGCCGGGGTTGTTTGACAACTACGAGGAGATCTCGGTACGACGACTACGTGCTACAAACGGCTACCAACGGCGCAACTGTGGCGATTCACCGACGAAGAGCCAAAAATAACTCCCGCTTCGCGTTGATTTTTTTTTGTTTTTTGTTGCTCTTCCTCTTTGTGCTGCTTCGTTCCCGTTTAAAAATCAAAACAAAAACAACAAAAAAAAAAACCCAAGGCGACACCTGTCTAACAGTCGAAGTGAAAAACAAATGAATCATTTGGATCTATCGGATGGTGACATTGTGGACAGCATACGCGATGTGAGGAACGACAAAACGGAAACAAACTGGGCTCTGTTCACATACGTCCCCCGCACAAACAAAATTAAACTGGCCAGTACCGGCACCGGCCATGTGGACGAGCTTATTGATGATCTCACTGACTCAAAGGTACCTTTTTTTTTTTTTTGGTTTCGCATTTTGAGGCTCTAACTGGGGATAAAAAGATCTTCTATGGTTACTTGAGGTACGAAATGAGTGAGGTGTGGAAGTACGTTTTCATCACGTACTGTGGAGAGGGTGTCCCTGGCACAAGCAAAGGGCTCCTGGCCAGTCATACTGCTGACTTTGATGACTACTTGAAGGTGGTTTTGATTACCCTGCACCGTTTTTTTATTTTATTTTTTCACCACTTATGCTTCCTTACTTACTGGTTTGTAGAAAAATGCCTTCAACTATGCTGTTCAAATCAATGGCCGAAATGAAAAGGACTTGAAGGAAGCAGAAATTATCAAAGCTCTTAACAAAACATCCACTTTTATCCGCGCCAAGTCAACGGCTGCCAAACCCACTGAATCTATCCGAGACACCCGCGACTCGGTATTACAGACAATTTTACACTGCGTTCTGACTAAACTAATGTAGTTCTGGAGAGAGCAAACAGCACGAGATGCGGCTCACAAAGAGGAGGTAGCACGGCACCAGAAAGAAAAGGAAGAGGAACTGGCCAGGTCAAGAGCTATGCATGCTGACAGGCTTGCAGGGCAAGCAAGTGAACTGTGAGCCAGTCCAACTCCTCTATTTTCTCACAAATTTCAACACAGGCTTTCAGCTAAAGACACGGAACGACAGGCCCAAGCTGATGCGTTCCGTAGAGAACAAGCTGAGCGAACTACCGCAGAGCAGCAGCGCCTAGAAGCGGAAGTAGGTCCTTCATTTAAGTGTAAGAAATCTCACTCCTACAGAAAGCTAAAGTCTTTGCCAATGTTGAGGCCCGCAGAGCAGCTACAGAGACACATGCTGATGCCACTGCAGCAAGTAAGTCTTTTCCTTCAGAACTAGATTTATTTACGCGGCCCTTTAGCTCCAAGCTCCGCTCCTCCCCCCCGTTCGACAGGTCGTGGTACCGCTGTAAAGACAACTCCAGCAACTACAACAGCCAAGCCCGCCACTACCACAGCTAAACCAGCGTCCACACCCGCAGCAAAACCAGCACCTAAACCAGAACCTGTACCAGAGCCAGAGCCCGAACCCCAACCAGAGGCAGAGCCAGCACCCGAACCGGCACCCGAACCAGAACCAGAACCCGAGCCACAACCCACAGAAACCGCTCCAGAACAGCCATTGGACGGTGGAGAAGCGCTGCAAGCCAGGGCCCTCTATGACTATTCCAGTGAGGAACCTAGTGATCTTCAGTTCAAAGAAGGTGACCTCATCATGGTTGTGGACCGCAATGATCCCAGTGGATGGTGGCAAGGAGAGCTCAACGGCGTACGCGGCACCTTCCCATCAAATTTCGTGGAGCTGATTTAAACTGTACTTTTTGCCCTTCTGTTACCAAGGCAATAAAAAAGAAAGCTAGATAGAAAAAGGGAATTCATTTGTTTTTTTCAACAAATGGTTGTGTTGGTGAAAATTACAGTAAGGAGTAGCATTTAGAAAGTGTCTGTGGGGATAATTTGGCCGCAGCGGCAATGGTTTTGCTTGTTAGAGACAAAGCTTTGCTATGGAGAGGGGGAGGGGGAGGGGGAGGATTTTAGTCTCACGGTAACAGGGGTGATGAATCGCATTGAGTTTTGAGAAGAGTTAAAGTACACCACTTGTGATGTAAAATGTGTAAATTTCCATACCCAGTATAATTAACTGGAGGACTTTTGCAGGCTACAAGAACTGCGGTTGCCGCAATTGTTGTAGGTTTACGTCCTTCCAATTTGGAGGATATTTCAAGCACAGTTGCTTGTGCTTTTTTTATAATTACATACTCAAGACCGAGTGCATGGCAAAGGGATTCCTGAGAAAATTAAATTTACTGAGGGAAATGGCGTACCGAAACTACCACAAGGTCGTGTGCACGTAAATTTTCGGAGTGCTCAGGAATGACTTTACAGAGTTGTGAATATGCCTTCCTAATCTTATCTTGTGGAACGCAAATTCCTTCAGCAATATCTGAATTTATCAGCAAATTCTCAATAACCACAACTATACCTTTGAGAGTACGAGGAGTTCTTTCTCGTTTACACGCGGTATATAAAATAGCGCAAAGAAATGGGTCGGTGGCATTGGTCACCCCTGTGCTTTTGGAGGAATATTGCACAAAAAGCTCTTTTGCCGCCGTCTGTGTACGTTGAAGTACGTTCAAAGCATCGCAGAATGCGCCAAGTTTATTAAGTGCTGCCCGTGTTTTCATTGTTGTTGGACTCTGCATAGATGTTTGTCTGTAGTGTAAAGATAAGAAAAAGTCACAAGTACCTCAGAGGGCCCCGTCTTTACAGTGTTTCCAGCGGTGTGTACAACACCAACGTGCGTTCCCAGCTCAGGTAAAAGAGGGTCTTCAATTGTAAGGCGACTCTTTGAGGCCTCGCCCTCGAAGTCCCGCCACTCTTTTCCCCAGTCAACGGCGTTTTCTTTGAAATGTTATAAACATGAAACAGGAAAGCAATGTATTTCTTCTAATAATCGATACCTTGAGCCACCGAGCCGCAGTAAATGCAAACAACAGTCCCATGTCGCTCGTCCATTTCGTACTCGCAGGGTTGCCCACGTCTCCTCGGCGAATAGCACATAGGCTCCTGCAACGCAGAGCCCGACGTAGAGCCCTCGTCGTAGGGAAACAGCGGTGGAGGAGGCACAAACTCGTAGGAAAAAGGCCACTCGGGCGGAGTAGAGTTGATTTGCCACAGGCCCACATGAATGCCGTTGGCATTTGCATCATACATCCCTCCGAGTTGCCCGTTGTCGCTTATCCGGTTGTTCATACGTGTGTAGTGTTGGTTGTTAATTTTTTTTCTTTTTGTATTTTCTTGTTCTCGCCTTGGATTTCCACTTACCAGGAACAACTAAGTTGGATCCAACTCGCTCGGGCCCACTACTCCTCCATGAGTGTGGACTCACAAACAATGAGCCCACGTGTTGACTCCGCACCACCGGTGGAACCCAGTTTCCACAGAAGGATACCCAAGCTAGCTCCCGTCAAGGCCCCAGGTCGATGTTTTGTCTGAGACCCTGGAAACACCGGCACTAGGCATTGATGGTTCGGTCTCCCGGCATTAGCTGGCACTTTGTCAATGCTGCGACTCCAGCCTCGGCGTTGTGTTTTTCTTTACGAGCACAATAGTAGAGGTAGAAAGACAAGTTCTTTGAAAACAAAAAAACAAAAGACTAGTTGTGTTATCTCTTAGTGTTACACCAGCCAACAGACGTACCTCAGGTGGCTCAATGGTGACTACTTAGGTATGTGCGTGACCTCACTGAGGCCGTGCCTGTAGTGGGTGATACTGGTATTTGTGCTGGTTTCCCTCTGGGAGGGGGTTCTGGTGTGCTATTCGTTGGTGGATTTGACGACGTGGCAGTGCTTGATCTTGATGATGTTGTTGCTGAGGGTGATGGAGAAGTTGAATCGGAGTTGCTGGCGCTGTGTGTACTTGATGAGCCCGTGCCGTGAGCCGCAGCAGAGGAAGAAGACGATGTGGGTGTGTTGGATTGTTCAGGAGTAAATACACTGTGGATTGAAGGCCGCTGCCCAGGCACTCTCTGTGTGTGCCACGTGCCTGGAGCTGCGGAGCTGGGTGGTTGTGATGGTGGGTGTGGTGTGAATGTGGTTTGGGGAGAGGCGGCATGGTGCTGAGTGGGTGGTGTGCTGTTGCTGTTGCTGTCGGAAGAAGGCGTTTTGTTGTGTGCTACTGGGTGTGCTGCTATGTGTGCCGGTGTGTGTGAGGTTTGGACTGGGGACGAGGAGAGAACCGGGGAGCTGGGTGTTATCGTGACTGTTGCTGTGGAAGGAGGGGGGAAAGGCGGGGGTGGGGGTGATGGGTCCGCGGCCGCGGTGGAGCTGTGGTGGCCGTGGTGGCGCTGCTGGTGGTGATGGTGGCGGTGATGGTGCTGGTGGCGGTGGTGCCGGTTGTGGTGCCTTTGTGTTGATGTGTGGGAAATAATGGGTGATTCCTCCCTCTCTGATGCCGTTAGAGAGGGTCTTGTTGGTGTGGAGGCGCCGTTATCGGCTCTGTCGTTGTCTGAGTCTTCAGAAGAAGAGGAGGAAGACTCATCCTGTAGTGCATCGGCTGCTTCATCAACTTTCCCAGTCTTGTTTTGCTCTTCTTGAGAAGCATCGAGAGGTACTTTGTTTTGTTAGGACCATTGGAAGTACTAACAAACTTACCACTGTCGGCTGGCAATCCAGTAGGAACACTCACTGTACCTTTCTTGAAAAGATATGGTTGATCTATTGGAGAGTCCAATCTTTCAAATGATAGAACTGCTTTGGAGCCTCCTTTCCTTTTATATTCAATTCTAACAGTTGTTAGAAAAAAAGGTTGGATTCAACAGGGTGGGTACTTCTCAGAGAAGCAGAGTGGTGACCCAGAAATTTGATAAAGGTGCGAGGCAAGCTCTGTGTTGAAATCACAGCACAAGACACAGTCATAATCATTAGGAACAGTTATTACAATGAAAGGATCAGCAAGAGGACTCAGGGAAACAAGTCTGAACATAATGAACCGACATTTTCAACAAATCAACAAAACCTCAGTTGTGAAAGGAGAATGACACGATCTTGTTTGTGTTCAATAAGATTTTTTTCTCGTGTTACTTTTATCAGGTACAAAAACTAGCGAAAAGTTATTAATTGTAGTGGAACTTGGATATTGAAAACCTTCTTTGTCAAAATTATCATTCTTGGAGATAGCACAGCCTCATGCAAAATCCCGTTGTGTGCAACAACAGAGCATTTGCTGGAAAACACCACCGCTTGGGGATCTGAAGGAATACTTAATACAACGGGGCATGATTTTCAGGAAGATACGGGGATAGTGTTTGAACAAAAGAGTTTTAAGAGCTTCATTGGTATTGATATCCAGGTAGTCCCCATAGTATTGACGGAAACTTTTTTTTTGTTTAGTTATTGACAAAACGGGAGCTCTTGTAACCTTATCATACTCATCCTTTTTCTCTCTTTTTTATTCTTAAATAGTGCTTCAGACTGTAATCGAAAAATGAGAAACGGTGCATATTCTTTCCATTCACTAATTGAATTTTGGTTGTTTTATTGTTCAGAATTTTTGGGTAATGACAACCTAAGTGTTGTACCTGTAGGCTTTTTGAATGGCCGTGGCACTGCTCTCCAGAAATTTATTGTAATTTCTTGAAAACTGAACGACTCTGTCAACAGTCAAGGAGTAGGAAAATGTCACCGCATTATACCTAAATGCCATATTTCTCCAAAAGTGTTCCCTCAGAGTATCCATTTCCGTTATCTTACAAACCGTCAGAATTATGTAAACGCTGCGGGAGATACCGTTTCAGGACTTTGGACAAAGATCTTAGTGTGCCCCAAAGCATATTCACTGGTGGTTATCCCACACTCTGTCATAATGGTTTTGCAGCCTGACTTCGCATCTCCAGTCCAAGCAATCTTGGCATTTTTACACATTTGTGGACAGCATAAATAATAGCTGGTGGCCATGCAACATGTGAATGGAACTACAAATAAAGAGAACTCACCGTTCCAGAAATCTAGAGTAGGGAGCTCGGTAAGCATAGCCAGCTCGTCTAACTTTTAGGTTGTCCAATAACCCAAGGTATCTTTTGGGTGTTTGCAAGTTTTAAAAGGGAAATGACACACTTTGTCTGTGTAGATATGATAGATGAATTGTATTCATCTGGTAGTTTGTTATCATTGGGCTTAAGGCAACGGACGTAATGAGGAGAGCACGCTGATAGTACTTTCACAAGGTCAGCGCAAGAAGCCTTGGGGTTTTTCCTTAAAAAAGGAGCCAAAACGGAAAGGGATACTTTTATTTTTTGTGCAGCTGTTCTAGATAATTTTTTGTCATTTACTGCGTCGTAAGGGAACAATTCTAGGAGATACCTGAATGATAGTGAGGAACAGTGAGTTTTGTGGTGATTATAACTGATTAGTTGATGTCTGAACCACTTCAAAAAGGTCTCTGACTAGGGTATCCTTATTTGTCTCAGCCATTCCAGTGGTGCTATAATTAACCTAGAAGTATGTTGGAATTGGAAGTAAAAGGGAAGAGGAATACTGATCCCGCGTAGTGCCTTATCAAAAAGTTGGTTGTTCGGAGGTCAAAGTATTTGTTTCCACTGCAAGACCCTTGGAGCCCCTAAGAGGACAAGTTGGAAGACAACATATGTTGATATGAGAACAAACCTGTACAACTGCTTGATTGGAGCTCGTGTCTTCGACTTGTGAAGTTTTACAAACATCATCAAGTACAGAAAAAATCCCTCTCTACTGAAATAAGCAAACTTTGGTGAGACTATGGGCTACCTTTCCTTCTATGAGCTCACATACAGCCTTGTTATCAAAATATTCCACATCATTCCTGAAGGTTTGTCACTTGGATGTATGTGTTGGAATGAAAACCATCTAATTCCCTCCTGCTTGTATTCTTCTTGCTCTCGGAAGAGTGTAAAATTTATGAATATGTGTTGCAACTTGTGAAGATCATGAATAAATGGTTATTGACTGAAAACATACTTTTTCATTCACATAATTAATACAGAGTTGCTCAAACAAGTTTGTCTACTCAGGAAAGTCAGAGAGGAACGTGGGGAAAAAAGAAAAGGAATGATGTAGAAACTCACAGGAAAGACTTCAAATCCATAAATGTCTAAAATTCCTATTACTGGCCCTTTTGACGTGGTTGTGAGAGCCTTGTTGACTCGGGCAACAAGCCAGTCAAAAAGTGCAGAGTATATTGCTTTGGCAAGGCCATCACGACCAGAAATTCCCTGTGAAAAGGTGAATAAAAAATCCCTTTCTCTACAGTTTGTAGTAGTATTTACTTGTGCCAAGTGAAGTGGAATACTATATGTGGTTCCTCTGTGGGCACCATGGCTCGTTTCCATGAGCTTGAAGGTAAGGGAAGCACTAAGAAATTGCTTTGGCACTTGTAAAAGAGTGGAAATTTTCTCAAGAACGGGAACTGCAAAAGGTTTATGAAGGGAGAGAACCGAGAGAGGAGTGCACACCAGAGGAGTCTTTTATTCTGCACCCTTCCTCTCCTTCCTCCAGTTCAAGATTTCCAAGCCACAAAATTGATGAAACAAGTTGAACAATATTTCTGTATTCTTCATCGGTGATGCCCATGCTTTTCATTGCTGTCTAGTCCCTTGAGACAGGATCAAGGCGAGGATAAAACTTACTACAGTGTTTTCATAACCAGCCTTGTCATCCAATCCAGGTACTTCAATGCAATCCCCGTTCGACAGATACTTGTAGCTAGTAGCCGTTTGTATGCTGAAGTCCTCTTTATTTTTATCATTATCATTTTTGTTTCTGATGACTGCTTGCATACTCCTAAGGTCGTCAGGGGCACCAGCACATAATTGATAGAAGAAATGAAAACTTCTTTCCCCAGTGATTTGTTTCACGACTCTTGACTGTGAAAATTTTACGAAGTCATAAAAGTAAAAAGGATACTACTTTTTCAAGTAAATCTAGGATGCATTAGAGTACTGCAAATACCCAAAGAACGGGAAATACATGTAACAACACGGCCACCAGCAGGTTGTGCATTTTCAAATGAAACTTCAAAGTATTTTCCCTACGTTTTTTGGGTCACTATTGAGTATTTCTGAAACTAAGTAAGGTAGACTCACAAATCTGGAGGAATTATTGTTGTGCAGTGTTTTGGCGTTACCTATTGTCTGTAAATAAGATTCACAGGAAAGGGAGAAATTACCAAAGGCTTCCAACAGAGGGTTAGAATCCAAGAGAACTTTCTTAATATTGTGAATGTGTTCATTTGCTGCACCAGTAATATCAGCCAGATATTGTAACACAAACTTCGCGGACTCAGTTTTACCAGAACCACTTTCACCCCTGTATTATTTCCTGAGGAAGTTTCTGGAAACCTGAGGACATTACGTTATGAGAACACATTGGCTTTCATTGTGAACTTTGAGATTATTGTAGGCAGATTCTGCTATCGTGAAAATCTAGAGGCCACCAAATTAAAATAGGATGATAAAGGTATTGAAAGGGCACACATGTGGCGGCAGTTCGTATGTACTCTTGCCATGGTATTCATGCGCTATCGTAGTATTATAAATCGGAAGAGTTTTGTAAGGATTGACACTAACTAACACATCACCAATTGTTGTCTGATAAGGAGTGTCAAAACCAGGAAAAACACTCCAAAGGGGTTATTTTACGCACATAGATGATGTCACTGATGTACCGTCGTTTTAAATTTTCCACGATTTGTTCGTGGGTGACTTTTGCCAACATTGTCATATCATCGACACCTTCCTGCTTCATGACTTTCTTCCACATTGGTGTCTGCACACAAAATGAGCATCCTTCCCAAAACGAAAAACTCTCACCCACACTCAAAACCGCATACACCAAACAGCTTGAAGAAAGAAAACAAAAACAACAAAAAAAAAAAGTAATACGCGTATTGGCACACCGAATCAGTCGGCTTTTTCGCAGCGGACGTTGCGGCCGAAGTTTCGGCGGTACTGCGTGTGGGTGCCGTTGTCGTCGAACTCGCCGTAGTTGTCGTAGCCGCTGCAGTCTTGTTACTAGCCATTCGTTTCTTTAGAATAGAAAGGGTTTACGAAAACAAAGGCGGAAAAAAAAAACCCATCAATAGTTGGAGATAAGATCGAAGCGTTTCCTGAAAACTGCCACGAAGAAGAAAAAAAACCAAACCTCACACGAATGACGACGAGGACGTCCGACACACACCCAATCTACGCCAACTTGGTTCCTCTGCCTGCCAATGTCAGTGGAAAAATGGGTACCTTTTTCCCCCCTTTTTTTGCTTGGGTTCTTCCTATTTTTGTTTATTGACACCCTTAGGTCTCACGTACTTTTTTCCTTTCTTCTTTTTTTTTTTACTTATACCTTCTTTCGTTACTATCACTTTTGTTTCATGCATTCTGCATTTTCACAATCAAATATGAAGTTTGGCACCTGGCAAAGTCCAAACTGGGTCTATGACCGGAGTTAACTGGGAGCGTGATGTACTCAAGGACCTTACCACTTTGAAGAATGCATATGGCACCTCTGTTCTAGTCACACTGATGGAGCCTTTCGAAATGGCCAACATAAAAATCTCCCATCTTTTCACAACAGCCGAATCCATCGGTATGCCACTCCTTCCCATATCATCCTTGAAAAAAAAAACAATACACAAACCCCTCTTCAGTCCTCCTTTCTTCATACTCCATCTCCTCCTTATCATGCTAATTCCCGCACAGGAATCAAAAGCATCCACTGGCCCCTTCCCGACGGCTCAGCGCCCACAAGCCAAACCCTTCCAGGCTACGTGGAACTGGTCTCGTCCATCATCCAGCACCTCAAGGACGGCAGGACTGTGGTCATACACTGCCTTGGGGGACTCGGCAGGACCGGCACACTGGCTGCATGCGTGCTTCTGGCTCTACGCGGGCCTGAAGGTGGGTTCAATGGACAGAAGGCAATTGCAGTCATCAGGGCAGCTCGAACTGGGTCTGTGGAAAACCCCGCACAAGAACACTTCGTTTCATCCTTTGAACTCATTGCTTGGGGTCTGCACACAAAGTTCTTCCCATAAACCAGAAGGAATGTAAAAAGAAGCAACGAATTCTTCTTTTTCTTTTCAACCTAGAATGAATCACAATAAAATGAAAACAAGCCATGGACGCTAATGGGGAACCCCATGTTGTGGTTTGACAGAGTTAGGATCTTCCCCCCAGTTGATGCATCAATGACTTCAACTTTGGAGCGATCAGAGCCAAGAGTGCTGAAAAGAAACCAACATTCAGCCATCACATCCACAGTGTCATCACTGCAATTTATCAACTTCTGGGATCCACGTGTGATTCTGTTTATGTCCCAGACTTCGAGTATTGGTGGGTTCCCAATCTGGGTCTGAGATACAACACAAAAAAGAGAGCTGCTAATCTGCCATATCCGGCTGGGACTCTCAAGTCCGGTTTGCAGAAATTGAGCATCAGTATCCTTTGTTGATTCAGTGCCCTCTTCAACTATGCGAATTAAAGTGGGCCCTCGTGTGGTTTCTTGCCAAATTACAACAAAAGTGCGTGCACCACTGCTTTTGTAGAGCACCAAGGCATTCCAAAGATCCGGACTTTGGGCCCGGAATCTAGTAGAACTCAGTACTGTTAATTTTTTTGTTTCCCAGGTTTGCTCAACTTGAAGCAGGGTCAGTTCGACAGTGGAACTGCTTTCATAGCCAACAGTGCATAAAAGTACTTCATCAAGGCACACGCGGTTGCAGATAAGTCTTCTACCCGAGTGCTGACGAACTGGCAAGCTAACGTCACATGCAACAGGTCCTCCCTGAATATCCCGCTCCCACACATTTGCAATTATAAGGGATGACAGGCTTTCAGTTACATATACAAACCACTTGCCATTAGTGACATGTTGTCTCACGAGCTTATCCCCATACACCAAGGGCCGGGTCGTTCCACTCTCGATGTTCCTTAGATAGAACGAATCCTCGTCCCTCCTGCCCCACATTTCCACTGCATTGTGCACATTCACAGCCACCAAGTAGTGGTTTTGGCTTTGCAGGTCAGTCCAGTGCCACTGCACATGACCCATAATCGAACTCAGCAGCGGCGACACGTTGAACGCAACCACCCAGCTTGTCGGCCAGTTCATGATCGACACAGAAAAGAACCTCAGAAGCTCGCGGCAGTACCCCCACACAAGCCTCATAGCCAGAAACAGCGACGAGCAGTGTGCCTCCTGCTGCTGTTGTTGTTGTCGTTGTTGGTTGAGTTGCAGTGCCAAGCCTGGCGAGGCGGACAATCGCCCGCAGCGAGGGTGTCCCATAATCAGCACTGCAACGAATTGGTCACGGGCACAAAGTGAAACACTGGCCACTAGACCCGCTGGTCGTGGTCGTTGTTGCCGTTGCGTACAATTTCCTGTGGGCCTCGATTCATTGTCCGAACTTGACACCCTGCTTCTTTTTGAGGGTCGTTGTGATGGGGCTGTTTCGTCGTCACCTTCGTGCGCCCTCTCGTTTCGTCCCTCCATTGTTCCCGTAAATGTTCAATGCTGAGAACAAGAAGAGGGTTTTTTTTTTACACGTGGGGTACTGGTTATGCCTTGGCGTATTCTATGCTCAAGTGCCTGCCGTAGAAGTGAGTGTCCTTGAGTGCCTCGACGGCGGTAGAAGCCTCCGCTGTGGAGAGGAACTCCACAAAGGCAAATCCTCTGTGGCTGCCATCAAACTTCCTTGGTAACCTCACACTCTTCACTTGGGCAATGGCACTGGGAGAAAGAATCAGAGTTAGAACACGAAGTGAATGAACGCGGTTAAGTGGTGAGGAGTGATACCCAACAAGGTCGGTGAGTTCCTTCTCGGTTGCTTGGAAGGCAACATTCCTAATGATAATCTAGCAGGATTTGTGAGTTGAGTCTTGGTTTGTCCACCCCTCTTCAGAGAGGTTGGCTTTATACCTTTGGTGACTTGGGTACATCAGCAGTTTCTTTCCTCTTGGCAAGGGAAGCTGCAGCGGCTGCTTCTCCACCTTTGATTCTTTTCCTGGCAAACTCCAGGGACAGGGATCTCCCGTCTACGTTGATTCCCTACAGAGTTGGTCAGCGATAAGACGCTCCTGGGAAGGGCGGATACTTGTCCTTGTTTCAACGCTTCAACAGCAAATAAGTGGTCCGCGTATTCGACGAAGCCAAAGCCAAGAGACTTCTGTTCGTTGCCGTCTCCACCAGAGGTTTTGGCAATTTTCGCACTTTTGACAACTCCATACTGTAAACAATGGTGAGTGGTGATGGATACCCGAACATTACTTGACTTACTTTGCCAAAAACGGAAAATAAATCATCCTCCGTGGTTTCGAAGCTAAGGTTTTTAACCATCACGGTGCAAATCTTAGAGGGGTCATTGGGATCTTCATTTTCCTCTGTTGCATCTGTTTTTTCAGGTTCGGGTTCAGGCTCCTCACGAGAATCTGCAATTTTGGTTGGTACTTCAAAGAAGTCGACTCTCTAAAAAGCGCAAAGTGACCAATTGCTTGTGCCGCATCCATTTCATTGGGCAGAGTAAAAATGTCTTTTGGTGCCCACTCCAAAAACAGTGGTGATGCCTACAACCAAGTCAAAATTTATGCAAAAATGCACCATAAATACATGATATCTTGTGTAGGCAAGAGATTTAAACGCTGTGCGCGCATCTGTTGGGGCATTGTACTCAACAACAGCTAACGCTTTGCTGGGAGGAACGAGAACCTGGAGGAGTTAAGCAACAAGGGAAAAAAAAAGAGGGATTTGAAACGATGGATGCTAAACTAGATACCCGACTTATGCCTCCATACTTTTCGAACATGCTTTGCAACTCTGGGATTTCGGTGGTTGCGGGCAAGTTTTTAACGAGGATCGTTGTGCCTGACCTCGCACAACGGGGTCCCTGCTCCAAAGAACTCACATTGACGCCATTCTTTGTTTTTTAGATAAGAGTGTGTCATCTAGACTGGGATGTGACCTACTTCCTTGAGATAGTTCTTTGTCTCAGTAATGATATTTGTTTCCGCAAGCGACATCCTCACTGCCAGGTTACTTGCTGCTTTATCTAGAAGGTCTGACTTGGACATGGACATCTTGTGTGACATTGCGGATGCAACAGCATCTTGCTTCACCACGGTTAGTAATTCTACTCAAGTCCGGTTGCATAAATGGCTCACCCGTAAAAACATCGAATTCCAGTTGAATGAATATCCAGCAGTGTTTTCGAGGTCCTTTTGGTGCTCTCTTTTGTACGCCGACGAAGAACCTTCCACTTTGTGCTTAGGGTCATCGCCGACCTTGGTGGTCTTTTCTTCTGGAGCTGCTGGAAGAACATGCAACAGCCTCCCTTGAACAATACTGGCATCCAGTGCATTGTACGCCTGTGAGAAATTGATGTGGCACACGCAAAAAATGTGTGGAAATATATACTCGTAGGGATTCTTCCAATGACTCAAAGCGAACAAAGGCAAACCCCTTGGAGACTTTGGACTGAATGTCAACAGGGATGTGCACACTCATCACTTTGCCATATGGCGAACATAAGTGAGTGAGCTCGTCTTCCGTCATGGTGAAGGGGAGATTTCTAATGAAAAGGCGCCCCGTGTCCCACTGAACTTCCTTTGCAACTTTCCCTGCCTAGTTAACATTACCAAATCAATTGATTGCGGTTTGATTACGGAGGGCCAACATACAAGTCTGGGGACTTTCCGACCTGGGGCACTGGCATCTGCCGGCCCTGGAGGAGCACGTTTTCCAGTGGCTGTTGTTTCTGCACTTGGTGTTACAGGAGTGGTGGTGGTAGACGCAGAGGAGGTTTCAGATGTAGTGGTAGATACGTCTGTAGTCACTTCTGGAGTGCTCTCCGGAGCTTCTTTTTTCTCTTCTTTGCCAATGCCGCCCCAATTTTCCACGCGTTGTGCATCTGGTTCATTGGACCAAGTTTGCCCGTTTGCAGGAGCCATGGCTTTCAAGAACTTCTCAAGAAGTTGCTTGGTTGTGGGATCAGCCACTTTTACTGGAAGAGGTGAGAATGTGAATGCTGCTCTCATTGTTTGTGTTCACAGATGGAAATTACCGTCAGCGGGAGGCTTTATTGTGGGCCTGTTCGCAGGGGTGTGTTCGGTCTTCTTTGTTGTGAATTTTAGGTTTGGGTGCTGCTTCAGGTAGGCTGAGCTCCCCACAGAATATCTGCTCCAGGGACGAGGGAGAGTTGTGTCACCGAACTGATTTAGGGTTAGACTGCGGTAAGGGAGATTGACGTGATAAAAAACCGGCTTTGCTCTCTCTAAAGTGATTAATGATGTGTCAAGATAAGTCTTATTTAGTTTTTTGATGACATTCTTTGCATCGTGTGCTGTTTTGAAGCCAGCATACGCAAACAAACGTGATTTGCCAGAGCTACAAACAGTTAGTGCCACGCCAACGCACTACATGGCGAGGTCCCTTCATTTATAAATTGGAGTTTAGTTTATCAACCAAAAACAAGAAACCAAAAACGTGCCAAACGAAATGTGAAAAAGAAAAAAAAAGAGAGAGAGAGACACACACCTAGAGTACATAACTTTGCAGTCGGTGATGTGCTCAGCCACAGTCTCCAAGTGCTTCCTCAGCCTCTCCGACGTCGTGTGCTTTGGTAGGTTCTTGATAAACACCCTCGTGCACCCGATCCTCCTCCCGTCCCTGCTCGTCCTCCTCCCCGCCGGCCCCACCGCCTCGTCGTCGCTCTCGCTTTCGCTTTCGTCCCCCCCGCTGCCGTCGCCCCCCTCCGCGCCCTCTTCGGCCCCCTCGGCCGGCCCCCCCCTGGCCCTGGCCCGGGCGGCGCGCCGCTCGTCGCGGTCCTTCTCCCGCACGCCCTCCATCAGGACCCCCCAGGAGCGCTTCTTCTTGTCGTCTTCCATCTGCGGAACCCCCGCTTGGTCGGCGGCGCCGTCGCCGACCGCACCGCCTTCGGCTCCTTCGGCCGGCGCCTTGCCGGTTGCCTTGGCCCCTCCTCGCCCGCCTCTGGGTCCCCGCCCAAAGCCGCGCCCGCGGGCGCGGGACGAGGTGCCGCCTCGCCTGTTGTCGTTGTTGGAGGCCACGGGCCGGGCGAGGTCCCCGAGTCCCTCGCCGTCGATTCCGAGCTTGTGCAGAGACCGACGCAAGTCACCCATCTCCGTAGACGCGTCTGAAAAATGAGTTTTAATTAAAGACTCGCAACTGCGGTAAAGAAAAATAGATGAGGCTGATGTTAGCTCGTCTGGGTGGGTCGTTTCGATAGACCGGCCAGAGCAGCCGGACACCCCTCAGCAGCTGCCCGACGGTAAAAGGTGTTCGCTACCCCAACATCCATCTTCACACCATTGCCGTATTCGTAACACACACCAAGGTTGAACATTGCATCGGTATCTCCAGCATCAGCAGCCTTCCTGAAAAGTGACACAGCCTCGTTCATGTCCTTGTCGACACCATTCCCATTGTGGTAACACGAACCAAGGTTGACCATTGCAACAATATTTCCAGCATCAGCAGCCCTCCTGTAAAGTGACACAGCCTCGTTCATATCCTTGTAAACACCATCGCCATTTTCGTAACACACACCAAGGTTGAACATTGCATCGGAATCTCCAGCATCAGCAGCCTTCCTGTAAAGTGACACAGCCTCGTTCATGTCCTTCTCAACACCATTGCCATTTTGGTAACACCAACCAAGGTTGAACATTGCAACGATATTTCCAGCATCAGCAGCCTTCCTGAAAAGTGACACAGCCTTCTTCATGTCCTTCTCAACACCATTGCCATTTTGGTAACACAAACCAAGGCTGTTCATTGCAGAGGCACTTCCAGCATCAGCAGCCTTCCTGAAAAGTGACACAGCCTCGTTCATATCCTTGTAAACACCATCGCCACTTTCGTAACACCAACCAAGGTTGAACATTGCATCGGTATCTCCAGCATCAGCAGCCTTCCTGAAAAGTGAAACAGCCTCGTTCATATCCTTCTCAACACCATTGCCATTGTGGTAACACAAACCAAGGCTGTTCATTGCAGAGGCACATCCAGCATCAGCAGCCCTCCTGTAAAGTGACACAGCCTCGTTCATATCCTTGTCAACACCATCGCCATTTTTGTAACACAAACCAAGGTTGAACATTGCATAGGCACTTCCAGCATCGGCAGCCTTCCTGAAAAGTGAAACAGCCTCGTTCATATCCTTCTCAACACCATTGCCAGTGTCGTAACACAAACCAAGGTTGAACATTGCATCGGCACTTCCAGCATCAGCAGCCCTCCTGTAAAGTGACACAGCCTCGTTCATGTCCTTGCCAACACCATTGCCACTTTCGTAACACCAACCAAGGTTGTTCATTGCTACGATATTTCCAGCATCAGCAGCCCTCCTGTAAAGTGACACAGCCTCGTTCAAGTCCTTGTCAACACCACAGCCATTTTTGTAACACACACCAAGGCTGTTCATTGCAGAGGCATTTCCGGCATCGGAAGCCCTTCTGAAAAGTGATGCAGCTTTGCTGGTGTCCCTGTCCACAGCAATTCCAGCAACAAAACATGCACCAACAAGTGACATCGTGGAAGCCCACCAGAGTGTGGTTGGTTCGTTGTGTGTCACACAACAGCCCACGATCTGAGGGAGAACACATGCTGTTGTCTTCTCCAAACCACAGCAGGCTGTCCACAAAGCAACAAAATATTGGCATGCCCCCTGTCTGCCGCACCCCTTTGCGGGTGTGTCACCAAAATCACTCATGGCGAATACCGAGGCAATGAGTTCCTCCCACTCTTGTGCGACACTCATCACCGTTTCCTCGGCTTTCTTCTCTTCGTGAACTTGTTGTGTTTGTGGCATCAGGGGTGGTGGTGTCACCAGCACACTGTTGGCAGCCAACATCAGCACCCTTCGGCAATAGT
>JAHLWZ010001104.1:0-19616 GCA_020536535.1 Pelomyxa schiedti | reverse complement strand
CGAAGGTTGCTTTGCCCCCATTTCCCCCCCCCCCCCCCCCCCCACCCCCTTCACCACTTTCTGACATTACACGTGCCCCAGTTGTTGAGAAGGCAGCACCCGGAACATCGTGGAACGATATCGAGTCGGCCATCATCCAGATTGTGCAGACGGAATCTCATGACGAACAGACGCCATGGGTCTCAAAGAGTTCAGGACTTCGCTTTGCTCTCTTCTGAGGCCACTTAACATGCCACTGTCATGAAACAGACAATCACTATCCTAGGATTTGGACCTTCGGCTAATAAATCACATTTTCCTGTAATCGAGTGTTCGCGTAACCAGGGTTGATGTCCAGCACAGAGTCGTCGTCAAGCGAACGCTGCGTGCCCGACATTGACGGTGCTTTTTTCTTCGTGGGATTCATTTCTTTTGCGGTGAGTTTCGAATTTGGCGTGCTTGTTGGGCGGTCTAAATTTAAACTGTAGGGAGCTGTGTGCGTTGGGGTGACTTTTTTGCTCTTCAGTCGTCTTAGGTCGTCGTCGAGAGCAATACTTGCTTTACTTGGATTATCAAATGCAGGTGGGAGTGTAGGCCCCGCCTCTCTTTTTAGCCCTTATACTTTTTTTTTTTGAAAGTTAGTGGAATGTATTTGTTCACTGCTAACATTCAGTCGCACTTGGGAGAGACTGTTGGTTGCAATGTATTTGCGTTCATTGGTACCATTCGTATCTTTCCTTTTAACACCAATTCCATCAACAGGAATCTTTTCTGATTTGTCAGCATTTCTTTGGACTTGCTGTATCTCGTTATATGTGTGGCTTCATCTTAGGATTCTTAGACAAATAGTCTCTCCAGAGGGACCAAAAATGGAAAATTATGTACGGTGAATATTTACACCCACCTTTAACTGTGTGATGTCCTCCAACTGTAAACAGGAAAAGGCTGAGGATAGTCTTTCCCTTGGTGTGTTGGGGGGTTCCTCTAATAATATGCATTATCCTGGCTTCTGCGGGTAAAATTGGACCAAGTGAAGATGGATCTCTTTGTTTCATTCCAGCCAGTGATGGGTGGTGGAGAGCTTTTTATTATGTACCACTGGCCTCATGTATGTTTTCCACATTGATGATCTCTCTTGGTATTTTTCAAGAGGTTTACCTTGACATGAGATCAAACCCTATGGCCGACAGGGTATTTTCTTCCTCTTTTGGTTAGTTCTATTTTATTTTTAGTACGTTTTCGGAATCGTTCTAACTTTTGTTTCAAACAGAAAATGCAAGACCTTGCATCCTTCCGGAATTGGCTTTACTCTCTCACAGTAATTGGTCTGCTATTCGTTATTCTAAATATCCCAAGCCTTGTCTTCCATAGTGTATCAGGAGTTGCTTGGCCCGACACTCCCAACCCCTTTAATTTGTGGTGCACCAAGTGGTTCCAAGTAATCAGTGTCCTGTGCAGTGGCTCTCAAGGTGTCATCCTGTTCCTGGTTTTTGTGCTGCTCAACAAGCGGGCGAGGAAGTGCTACATGGACCTTTTCAAGTGCAAATCTGAGCTTCCCTGCAAATGCTGCTGTGCCAAGTCGACATCTCCAAGTGATTCCACAGAACCCACCAAAAACGAATCATCTTCATCACTATCACACCAAAGTGCAGTCGGACTATCTTACTCTGACTATTTTGGCAAAGAACTCGTGGCTGCTGGGGATGCTGAATCAGACCAAGACTCTGACACGGATGAAGAAGGGGAGCCTCTGTGTGATACAAACCAGAACCCTAATTCTACATCCACTTCAAGTGGTGCTCTAATGAGGGCACCTAGCAGTGTGTATGCCACTGAATATGATGAATCTGATGCTGGTGTGGACATATCTTACCGTCCTCAAGCTTCCGACTCCTCTGAATTGTAAAACAAAACAAAGCAAAAATTCATTCAATTGAGCCTAAATCGCTGTTTGGTAAAAGCGGGTTTTGATCGTCAATCTTAGAAATCCATCAAAAAAATTCTTTTACAATACAGCTCATTTGTTAGGTGAAGGACTCCAGGATGTTGTCCACAGGAAGCAGAGAGGCCACAGTGTCAACAGCAATACGAAGAGCCTCCAGTTTGAAATGACCAGGATCCAGAACGACAACCCTGGCTAAATCCAATTGGGTGGTGTCTGCTGTTTGCGATGTGGCATTATGATGCTGTTGTGCTGGTTCTGGTTGCTGGTTGCGGTTTTGGTAGTTTTGATGATTTGTGGTGTGAGGAATTGGGCGAGATAGGGGAACACTCCAGCCGTAAACGGCCGGGCGACCGCAGCCACAACCGCACTGTTGGTGGTTGTGGTTGGTGGAATTGGCTTGGTGCATTTCAGTCTCAAAGAAGTGTGGAGGGAGTGACTGATCTATACAAGCTGCCACCTGATCAAGGGCACGGGCAAAGTTTTGAATTGCTGTTGTTGGGAATGGATGAGGAAAGTTAGATGGGCATTTTCGGGGTAATCCCGCTCCTAGGGCGCTGGATTACCTGGTTTCATTAAGGGATGAACTGAATTATTATTGGCCTGAAATAGCAATTAGTGAAGATACAGTTGAAAAGGGGACGTACAGACCAGGTTGTTGGTAATGCAGGCTGACAGGCAAGTTTCAAAACAACCAGCGCCGACATAAGCGTGAGGTGTATGAAGGACAGAATTCAAGACTGTACGGTTAACTCTCAATGAAGGAAGATGAAACGAGTTCAGAGTCACCCGTCAATGCCGAGTGCACGGCAGCCTGTAGTTCATCAAGAGCAAACTGTGTGGGTGCAAAAACCACAAGAGTGCTGCACGGGTTTTGACAGGGAAATCCGCCACTGGGCTCTACCATAAGAAACCTTTGGGTGTTGGTTGGTAATCAGTAGGAACCTGAGATATGATTACGTTTTGTTGTTCATCTTCCATTTATTCATAGAGCCAATTGCGCCTAGTGAAGGCAACACGGAGTTCATTACTTGGAGGTATCCCTCTGTGTGGGTATTGACGAAGAACTGGGAGATATTCGGCTGAAATGAAGCCCCTGTAACCTGCCTAAATGCTTCCACGTGAACAATAGATAGTCTCTCAAGGGGTACTATACCCTACAAAGTTTTTTATTTCGAGTGGGAATTTTTTGTTCAGTGGCACACAGCAGAAATTAGCAGTTCTCTAATCCTGGGGTGAATAGTTTTTTGACTTGCAACGACCCCAACGTTAAGTTTTTGCATATGAGTAACAAAGGTTTCCAACTGGGATTCATCTGATGTGGGGAAATTCCCTGCCACTTAGAGGGTTAGGCCATTGAGTGCAACCAGGGAATGCATACTCTCCCATTTCACATGGACTTTCTCTCCAGTACAACCAGGGGAGACCGCAGAAATGGCTGGAGGTTGTACATTATCACAGAAGAGTATTACTTTCTGTTCATGGGCTATGGTTGAGGTTTGTTGGCTGTTTTAACGGAAACATGAAGTTGTACACACTGGGATGCCTGAGTGAATGTTTTTCAATAGCGACATCCAACAGGGCCCCATTAATCATCTGGGTGTCATTAACATGGCCAAGGAATCCAAGCAACCGCACAGTAGGAACTAATGAGCAGGATGTGGATGCAGGTATTGCAGTTATGAAGGCCTTGTATTTTTTACTGTTGGAAACCAAATTGGTGTTCAAAACAACTGCTTTGCCTTCAATACAGTAATGCATATATGCCTCAAGCACAATGGATCAGAATTACATAGAGACACTGCTTTAGTCCCAATGACCCCCATTAGAAGAGCCACAAGTGAGTGTGTATCATCCCATTCAATGTTGACTCTTTCTGAGGTTTAGTCACAATTGCTTTTTAGGAAGTTGTGAGCAAGCATTTCACCTGCAAGGGCATGACGGAGACTCCAAATATTGTTCGCACCAGTTCAGTGCAGCATAGTAGCCTTCTCTCGTCATTATGGGATTCATGTTATCCTCAAGTCCATACAAGTACAAACTGGGTGTAAAAGTTCAGCCAATCAACAGAAACTGCAAAACTAAAAAAAAAAAAAAAATGAAAAACCCAACTACAAACTTGAGAGCAAAAATGAGAGCAAATAAGCCGCAGTCCCCACCCGATCTGCCAGACACCAACTGAACCATAATCCTGCTCACCGGGTGCGCAAAAACAGCACCCCCTGCGCCGAAAATCCTCGACGACTTGGCTGTTATCGATAATGCATCGTCCCCTACGTCGTGGCAATCCCCGTGTTGTGTCCCATAATCGTCGCCGCATAGGGAGGAGCACGAGGCTTGTGACACCAACTTGAATGCGGCCCTTGGCCCGTACGACGTGGACGCGATCTTGAGAAGTCCACGCAGAGCCCCAATCGTGGTTCTGCGAGTCACGTCTCTGCCCCACCCGTGTCCCAAGCCATGTCCTTCTGGAAGCAAAGACATAGAAACAAATTGTGAACAAACACAAATACGTGAACTTGAAGACCCAATTGGTGAGCTATTTTGTTGTTCACGTGAACATGTGCACGACTCCTGAGAGGCCTCTGTTCAGTGCACATCTGGCGCCATAGAAATTTAGGTTTTTTCTAAACCAACTGCACCCGGTGGGGCTTGGGAATCTTCTGGGGTTTCCATACAATTGCCGACGTTCAGGGGTTTTTCCGTTCACGAAAAAAAGTGATTAAAAGAAAAAAAATCAACAGCAGCAAGGGGGCGTGCAACCGGTACGACCCTAGTTCTTCGACCAGATCTCGCCTTTTTGTTTCTTTGTGTTTTGCTCCTTGTCGCTATGTGTGTCTCTTTTTTTTTCTTTAGTTTTGCCTTTCCCGCCTGCATAATCACGCAACCTTGTTGGCTTTTACCAACCCTTCGTTGAAGAAATGCCGGAAATTCCATTGATTGTCAAACAAGCCATTGTCATCACGGGCATGCTCGTGTTTGGCACGTGCACGGTCGTCATTCAGAAGTATATTTTGCTTTGAATCATTTCCATTGGTAATCAATAATTTAGGGTCATTTTCAACATGGAATGTGTGTTCGTAAAACTATTCCCTTCTTTTCGTTTTGCTTAAATAAAAAAGCTGAAGGAAAGGATGGAGACGTTCACAAATTTGAGAAACCATGGTACCCAATCCTTTCCTACTTATGTTTCTAACAATATACCAGGTTTCAGACAGAGGTCATGTTCGTCGGGTTGGTGTTACCTTTCCATTGGTGTTTTCTTCCAACTTTTAAATAGCATGTTCGGTTGCCTTGCGGTCTACGAAGGCATGAGAATAGTACAACACTGCACACGCAAGGGCAGACCTGAAGGTATGACCCTCTACGCTTTTCGTCACTGACTCTAGTAGAGGAAACAAGACCACTGAAGGGTAATATTAACGAGGAACCAGCTGCTCCTGCTCTTCCTCTTTGGAAGGTTTGTTAAATAGACTTTTTACTGCTGGTAATGCTTTCGATAGCAATATATGCTTGCTATTGCCCCAGCCATGTGTGACCTTGTTGCCACTGCTTCTATGAACATTGGGTTGCTATGGATTCCCGCATCCGTGTGGCAGGTACACTACTTAAAGTAACGTGTCGGGCTTGCGCTCAAGGTGTTCAGATGCTAAGAGGCTCAATGGTCGTATTTACTGCCATTTTCAGCAGAGTTTTCTTGAAAAAATGGATGTGCATGTATAGGTAACACCACGATAGTTAAAAAAGTTCTGACGCTCTTAAGATGGATTGGAGTTGGTATTGTCGTCGTTGCCCTTTGTGTTGTTGCCGTTTCATCTTTGATGTCACCTTGCACCACTCCAAAGATTATTTTCAGCTACTCTTCTGGACACTCCTTTTCATCATCCGAGGTTTGTCTCAGTCTTTTTTTTTCCCCCAGGTTTTGACACGTTCCCCAGGTTGTTACAACAACTGAGGAAGTCACTGGTATTCTCTTGGTCGTTGCTGCGTAAGTTTTCCCAACCTCACCTGGATAATATAGCTAATCTATCGAACAGCCAAGTCATTCAGGCTTCCCAAATTGTTATTGAAGAAGCCCTGATGGCCAATGTTAAGCTTCCTCCAACTTTGATTGTCGGTCTTGAAGGATTGTGGGGAGGCATGGTTTGCTCCGTCGTGTTGGTGATTGTTTACTGGATTCCTCGTAAGCCTACACCTTCGTAATCACGTGCACAACTAACTTACACTTACAGCCCCCATTGGAGAGGATACAATTGACTCTTTCATTATGATTGGAAACAATGGTGCTTTGGCGGGTACCATCGTTGCATATGCAACTGCCATTCTGTGCTATAACATGTTCGGCATGTACGGTATGATTCGGACTCTCTTTTCCACTATCTGGCGTTTCAGTCTCTAACTGCCCAAACAGTAACACAGGTCACCAGCTCTGTGATTCGTACCATCCTGGAGGCCCTGAGGACAGCCTGCATCTGGGTGACAGATTTGTTCATCCATTACGTTATCACTGATGACCCAGCCTTTGGAGAAGTGTGGACCGAGTGGAGTTACCTCCAACTGGTACTACTTTTCCCATTTTTCCAGTTTTAACTCACTTTACACAGTGTGGTTTCCTCTTGCTGCTGTTGGGAATGTTCGTCTATAACGGCATTGTCCAAATTGATGGGCTGTTCTACCCAACTGCTGAAGAGCTAAAGGAGTTGAATGAGAGCCTCCGCAAGAAGAAGAAGGAAAAGGAAATCAACTAGACAAAACCAAATACCGTGCTATACCAAACTATAAAAGAATAAGACGTGCAATAGGGGTGTCCAGTTTCTATCACAGACCACGAGCAGCGCAGGCAAATGGACCCATCTTTTTTTTTTCGCAGAAGAAATAATCAAAAATCAAGATGAACCTGTTTTTTTCTGACATTGTTTTTGGCGAATTTCACCACATCAAACCAACTCGGTTTTCCCACTGCACAGAGAATCAGTTTTTTTTTTCATGTGGCTGCGGCGAGCAGGGAAGTGCCGGTGCGGAATACACCGAAATGGACTGAAACTTTGCGAGGGAGCTTTGGTGCTGCTGTTAAACGGGATTGCTTGTGGTGTTCAGATCGGCGTTTGCTTTATTCCTGTCTGCACCTACAATTGCAAAAATTGCCTCCAAGAGTTTGTATTATGGGGTAGGCTCGAAACTCTCGCGGCAGTACTTGACTTCGTTGTGATTTCCTTCTCGGCCTTTTTGGAGGTACTCACAAGTGCTCGCACTACAACTTATTAACACTCTCGTTCATTCACTTTCTCTCATTGCAGGGGTGGCTGTTTGTGATTCCTCAACTAGGCACTCTGGCTTGTGAGTGCTTGTTTCTTTTTCTTCTGTGTTTCTCTAATTCAGTAAAGATGCCCTTTACTGCATCGTACACGGGTTGGCGTACCATACCGTTACTCATCTTTCTCTCATGTATAGCGTAGTTATAAGACGGTTTCTCTCTGTCTTTCTTCAGATACACATGCCCAATCTGTCTTGGGCTTGGTCACACATACAATTTCCGCAGTAGTCCTTGCAGAAATGATTTACTGCAATATATTCAGAAAAGGACCCCACCGGAAGGGTCTATGCTGCCTCCATTCAAGGGATACATCGTCGAGCAAGAGTACAGAAGCCACCTATAAACAAGGAATCTAATTCTTCAGTAGAATTACTTCAGAACGACCAGCCTGCTCAGCCCCCGAACACAGTTTTACAGTCTGCAAATTTTCAACAAGAATGTGCTTCAGTGAAACCGAAATTAGGCAACAAAGACAAGAATTTTAAAGATTTGCAAGCCCAGATATTGGAGCAGAGTTACTCTGTACATATACAAGAATTGGAGCAACAGATACTCGCACTAAGAAGTGATCTGGATAACAGAGAGAAAGAGTTTCAGCCTCTCGACGTTGAACTGAAAGCCCTAAAATTACGCATCAAGGACATTTCACAAGAAAACGAAAAGCTGAAGAAGGCATACGCCTTGCTAGAGAGCAACCACCTTCCTGTTTCTTCTGCCAGTCCTGTTCCTCAGTCAAATGAAGTGGAGAAAGAACGGGATGATTGTAAAAGATCATATGAAGAGCTTCGATTTCAACAGGTCATACTTCAATTGTTTTTTTTCAGTCTTTACTCTCTTGGAAATCCAGATGGCGGAACAACTGACAGAGGTTCCTATAGCAGCACAAAGGACTCTTGGAATTGAAGACCTTGACTTTATAGGACCACTTCGAACTGGATGGCATGGAATTGTGTGTGAGGTGACTTTAAAAGTCAACTCGATTTTTTCGACAAGGGCCCCAATAGATCTATGGAATCATCTATCACAAAGAATGGCAGTCAAAATGCTAAGCCCCTATGCTGATGATCATTTCCTGTCGTCAAATTTCTCAAGGCTTCTAGGTCATGCTTTTGGGAATGTGTATGTCACTCTACTGCAAAACTCCCACCTGGGAATTGCAAACATCTTCACCAGCTTTCGCGCACCAACACAGGTGATTTATTTCTCAACATTCCCTGAAAATTCCTGAAATTCCTTCCCCTCTCCAAAGACCAATCTACTTTCTGTGGACAGCACACATCAACCACACTGCTTGGTGGATGATGGCGCGGGAAAACCTATTGCCCTCCAGCACGGGCTCCTTGAGGAAACAGTGTACATTGTTCAGGAGCTCGGAAGTTCAAACTTGGCGGCCATTGAGAGGGATCATGTGGATTTACCAAGGGTTTGGGAAATTGCCTTCCAGTTGCTGTGTACAGTTGATTTCCTCAACAAAAGAGGAGTGTTCCACATGGGCATCAAGATGAGCAGAATTCTCATCATGCAGAGACACGGGTTTGAGGGGTCTTTTTATGTGCTGTGTAGCTTCGAAGATGGAGTTCTTGTTGACCAATCACAATCCACTGGCCCAGCAATGGCTGAGTGCAACCTAAATGAGTACCTTGCTGAGACTGTACTCAACAGAGCACCAGAGGCTCTCACACCTCAGATTGTAATGTCTGACAACAACTCAGGTGCCACTTCAGTTCAAAGGTTTGTCTTGAATGCACGATTTTCCCACAGATAGATTCACCTTTCTCCTCTCAAAGGGATTTCTATAATATCGCGAAGACTGATGTTTGGGCCATTGGCTGTGTTCTCTGGAGACTTCTGTGCGGCGCCGGGGTCAACCTCTTCCAGACAAAAGAAGAGATCAGGACCAAACCGATCGACCTCGGCGACCAGCTTAACCTTAAATCATGCAAGTATTCTGTACAAGAAGAAAAATGAGGTGGTTGCAGAGCAGGTGAGAAGGGAGCAGCAGGCCACCGGTGGGACGTCACCAGTCCTGACGCCAGTCAGCACGCTGCTCGAGGTTGTTTTCTTGCAGCAGACATCCCCTCAGCTTCTCCTTGAGTCCCTCGACAGCTTCATCCCTCGCTTCTAAAAATGGTGACATTACACCGGTGTGCGTTTGTGATGAGAATGAGGCCTTGGCATGAAGCCCCAAATTTTGAAAAACCGCGGACAAAAAAACTGGAGCGGGCAGGAGTTTTTACACTTCAAACGACCCCTCCCAGTCGTTTGCTTGCGGTTGGCGTTGGGGGAGGAAAAAGGAAAAAAAACAAAAAATCACTGTTTGGGTCCACAATGCTGGTGTTTCAAGTGCCTGAACTTTTTCTCTCCCCAAGTTCCAACCGCAAAATCGCGAACCGTGCCAAGTGTAAAGAGCCCAAACTCCAATTTTTTGATGGTGGTATCTTCAAACAACCTGTCATTTTGAACGCTCAATTCTCCGGTCATTTGCACACCCGTGTACTATTTTTTCCCAGGTGCCAGGCTGAAAAGCAAGCCGTTTTTTTACCAATTTTGGTACATCGAGGGGATGCTGGGCGGAATACGCCGCAACAGTAACCTGACACCAAGCGATGTGTTTGTGGTTCTCCCCTTAACGGTGATTACTTGTGGCGTTGTGTTCAGCACCGGCGCCATTCTTGTGGCTAACCGCTTCGACGAGTATCCGTTGTGCACCACCTCCTGCTTTCCGGAAGCCATTTGTTATGATGTTGGGTCCCGTGACGCTTTTTTTCCCCTGCTTACTTGTTGCGTGCAGATTGGCGTCTGGGCCGTTATGGAAATTCCTGCAGCTATACTTAACTTCTTTATGATCCCTATCTCTCTCCTTTTCGAGGTCCTCACCGTAGTCGATATTTCTCACCTAACCTGTTGCTTCTCTTTCCCCACAGGGGTGGCCATTATTGTTCCCTCAAATTGTTACCATACTCTGTGGGTGTTCGTTTGCTTCTATGGTTTTCTAATGTAATATTAAGATGGCCTAGCATGTTTCATAGTGGGGGCAATGTATAGTACCATTACTCCTGTTTCTCTCATATATTGCGTAGGTGGGTGTCCGGATCAGAATGTGCTGCATCCAGTGCAAATACACAGGCAATCTTCATATTTGTTGCTCAAGCACTTGCCACAGGACTCCTTTTGACAATCATTTACTCTAAAATCAGAAAAGAAAGGGACAATCGGTACCCAGGACTCCTCACGAAGGGAGGTACGACATCTCCGACCAAGGGTCCCTTGAATGTCTGCAGTGAGGAAGCTGAATATATACACGCGAAACATGATTCCGCAGCACAAATGCATGAAAAAGACGAACTTCTGCAGGAGCAGGGGCAAGAACTCCTTCGGGCCAAAGCCCGACTTGAGCGGATGTCTCAATTTTCAGAAGAGCTTCTCTTCCAACAGGTCATATCAATAATTTCTTCGTCATTCTTTACTCTCCTCGAAATTCAGATGGTAGGGCGGCTTACAGATTTTGGGGTAACAGCACTGAGATCTCTTGGAATGGAGGACTTGGAATTCCATTGCGCTAAAGTTTACATCTACCTTACTGCCCGCTTTTAATGTCCAAAGGTTGTTGGAATTGGAACCAAAGGAGTTGTGAGTGAGGTGAAACTGAAAGCAAACTCAATTTTTTCGACAAGGGCCCAGATAGACCTACACCGCAAGCTATCACAAGGAATTGCAGTCAAAATGCTATTTCCCAAAGCTGTAGAATTGCAGTTGTCAACTCACCCAATACCTCGGCACCATGTTCTTGGGAATGAATACGTAACTCTGCTGCAAAACCCCCACTTGGGAATTGCAAATATTTTCACTCACTTTTATGGTCCAACACAGGTCAGTCATTTATCAATTCCCTTAAACTTCCTGAAATCCCTTCCTGCAAACCAGACCAATTTACTTTCTGTGAACAGCACACTTCAATCACATTCCTTGGTGCCCGATGGCGCCCGAAAACCTGTTGACCCCCAGCATGAACTCCCTGAGGAAACAGTGTACATTGTTCAGGAACTGGGAATTTCCAATTTGGAAAAAGTCAAGCTGCACCCGTCAAGGGTTTTGGAAGTGGCCTTCCAGTTGTTGTCAACAGTTGATTTCCTCAACAAAAAAGGAGTGTTCCACATGGATATCAAGATGAGCAGCATCCTCACCATGCAGAGAAAAGGGTTTGACGGGCAATTTGTTGTGTTGAGTGGCTTTGAAAATGCCGTATATGTTGACCCATCACAATCCACTGGCCCAGGAATGGCTGAGTGCAACTTCCCTGAGGGCCTTGCTGGGAATATAATCAACAGAGCACCAGAAGCTCTCATCCCCCAGATTTTAGTATCCGACAACAACTCAGGTGCCACTTCAGTTCAAAGGTTTGTTTTGAATGTTTCACACCCACAGATAAATTCACCTTTCTCCTCTCACAAGGGCTTCCTATAATATCGCGAAGACTGATGTTTGGGCCATTGGCTGTGTTCTCTGGAGATTTCTGTGTGGTGCCGGAATCAACCTCTTCCATACAGAAGAAGAGATCAGAACCAAACCGATCGACCTCGGTGACCAACTGAAAGAGGAATGCCGATGTGTGCACACATTGCTCGAAAGGATTCTGGATCGCGACTTCGCTAGGCGACCCTCGGCAGCGCACGCTGCCGCTTTTGTGGGTGCTGAGATGTTCCTTCCTGACGGAATCGCTGGATTGTGTGGCTCTCTCCTGAGGCAATCAAAACCTGAAGATTGGTTGCAGTTCCAGATGCATGAGGAAAAAAAGAAGCTGGTGCATTCCGTTGCTCCGTCGGCTCCGGCACCAGTCAGCACAGTTCTCAGGACTGTTTTCCTGCAACATACCACTCCCCGTTTTCTCCTTGATTCCCTCCACCTCTTCATTCCTTCCCTCCCTCTCTTCTAAAATAGAACCCGGTGTGCCAAGGGTTTTTTGCTTTTTGGGAATGAGTATGTCATCTACTCCAACCTCTTACAGACATAAAAATATATCAAAACAAAGCCGATCGAGCTCAGCCACCTGCTGAAAGGGGAATGCCGATGTGCACAAGTACTTGTGAGGATTCTGGATCGCCAAGCTTTATACGCGGCCCTCGGCAGCACTCGCTGTTGCTTTTGTGGTGAGGCTGCAGCGGGATACCTGCACAACAGACCACCCCGTGGCTCTTCCATCCCTCTATTTTTAGTATACACTTGATACGCAAAAATGCTGGTTACGTGGCCCAAGCCAGTTGTTTTCTTTCGCGAAGAACTATTGATTTTGTGGGAGCCCGGGTGCCGTGGGTGTGCGCCCAGCGACGGAGGGGCCTGACAAAGAGGGACCTGGTAGCGGGCTTGCTAGGGATATGGTGCTATTGTGGTCTTGTATTTCGTACCGGCATGTCACTTGCGCTCGACAGTGTTGCATCTGAGGACTGCTACGACGTAGGTCTCGTTGTAATGAAGTTGCTTGCTTAACCCACAATACAGCTGGTAGGCTGGGCCTGTTTTGGAAGTATAGGTGGAGGAGCTAGCGTGATTATTGGGGGTCAAACCAACTCTACCCAAAAAACACAAGAAAATTCTGGATCTGGTCCAGATGGTGTCAAAATCGTGTTGAACCAGGGGGAGAAGGTAGTACAGAGCTGTGAGCAGTGTTTCCCTTGGTTCCCAGTGAAAAAGGAGGCACTGGGACTGAGGAAACCCAAAAAGTGGCAGTAACTGGATGGGTGCCGGAAAAAAAAAGTACAATGTTCCGGCACCTGGACCAGATTGTATCATTCCCCTAAATTGATTACAAAAAACCTGTTTGATTGTGGGTAAACTGTTGTGGTATGTGGTAGTGCATAAGAAGTTGTGGCATGATGGTTTCGAGGTCTAACACATCCACAGTCACTATTGTCCCAAAATATAACATTGGCTTCACATTTCGACATCTTTGACACCCCAAATCCTCCTCCACCAAGGCTTTCTTCTAAAATTGGAATTCCACAAGGGGTAATCTCTGGTGAAGCAAGACCATACATTTTATGCATCAACTCAGAAAGAGAAGATTGTTCATATCTGGGGATTTCTCATTTCCCTTCTGAATTGCTGCTGATTACAAGCTGCACTGCATCTCACTGACACTGCAGGAAAGTCATCTGCAAATGCATGAAGGAAAGCCATCTCTGACTGGGCTGCAAAAACTGGAAACATGGAAACAACAAAAACAGCTGTGGCTTCTTCAAAGAAAAGCAAGCACAAGCTGTTCCTCAGCCACACAAACACAGACCTTCAGCTTCACAAGTGGCACCCATTCCCAAGGAGACTGCCACAGCACCTCAGCCAAAACGACCCCGAAAGCGTTACAACCTTGGCTCCGGACCACATGTTAGTAACAGATTTCACAGAATGGTACAATCAGGTATATAGGTTGGTTCACTACAAATGGACTAAAGCTTTCCTTTTTATTCATCCCGCTCTAACGGTTAGAAACAAGCAAGATGAATAATGTTTTTCTATTTGACTTTGGCCACAATAAAACAATTTTGGTTTGGCTTAAGAGCGTGCGACTTTTCTTGTGTGGTGGTGCCATCGTGGATTTCGCTGCTGTCTCGGCGCGATCCTTGATGTCGGTGACGTGATCCACCTGTGGATTCCATTCTCGCGCATTAGCTTCGCGGCCATCATGTTGATGATGATCAACATATATCCATTGCCCACTGGGGGCAAAAAAACTCTTAGAAGTGTCCGGAAAGACATCTATCCAATAGACTTACCAAACTGTGGGTGGTGACGTGGGGCATTGTATTCGCATCCCAAAGCGGAGCTGTTTGCCCCCATGACCGGTGATGCCGGATTTGCGACACCTGAAGAGGAAAAAAAAACTGGTCTGCTTCCACTACAATCACAGTCCAGCTTGAGACTTGAGGAGCTGGGAGGCGCAATGCATGAAATGAGAGTGCACGTGCATCTGAACGCAGAGGGCTTGGGTGCTTCACTTTCTCCGGCTACGAGTGATTGGGTGATCTGATGTTAGCGAAAAAAAAAATGCTTTTTTCTTTCCTTTTCCCTGACCGAGACTCCTCGGGCTGCAAACTGTGATCCGTGACGTGGCCCGTTGTGATCGCGGGTACAAGAGGAGTAGTTTGCCCCCAAAGCCGGTGGTGCCGGATTTGCGACAGTCAAAGAGGAAACAAATCGGGCAAAGAAGAAAAAAAAACACACACCGACCTTCCCGTTTTGTAAGTTTTCTCTGGGAAGTCCGCGGACAACCGCCAAAAAATGTTGCCCCGAGCGTGTCAATAATAAAAAAAGATAAATAAAAAAAACACCAGAGACTGAGCTCAGACGATAACGAAACTGACGGCGTTCCGGTCTGTTGATTATTTTATTCAGCCAAGTGAAGAACACAAACCGGGTTTTTTTCCAGTTCCACCTCGAAGGGGATGCCGGCCGGAATACGCCGAAACAGTAACCTGGCCCAAAGCGACATCTTTGTTGTTATACCCTTAACTGTGTTGACTTGTGCCACTGTGTTCAGCACCGGTGCCATTCTTGTGACTCGCCTCAACGAAGAGTATGAGTTGTGCAGTACCTCCTGCGAAACGGGTGCCTTTTGCAGTGATGTTGGGCTCCGTGACTCTGTTTTTTTCACTGCTTACTTGTTGCGTGCAGATTGGCGCTTGGGCCATTGCGGAAATTTGTGCAGCCATATTTAACTTCTTTGTGATCCCTCTCTCTGTCCTTTTTGAGGTACTCTCTGTATTCGCTATTTCTCACCTCATCTATTGCTTTTCCCCCACAGGGGTGGCCATTATTGTTCCCTCAAATTCTTGCCGTACTCGGTGCGTGGTTGTTATCTTCTATGGTTTTCTAATGTATTCTTACAAGCTGCCCTTGTATGTTTCATACTGGGGACATTGTATAGTCCCGTTACGCCTATTTCTCTCATAGATTGCGTAGTTTCATGAGTACATCAGAATGTGCTGATCCCAGGGCACGTACACTGGCAGTCTTCATATTTGTTGCTCAAGCACTTGCCACAGGACTCCTTTTGACAATCATTTACTCCAAAATCAGGAAACAAGGGGACAATCGATACCCAGGACTCACCACCAAGGGAGGTGCTACATCGCCCACCAAGGCTCCACTGAATGTCTGTAGTGAGGAAGCAGAACATATTTCCACGAAGCGTGATTCCACACAAATGCATGAAAAAGACGAACTTCTGCAGGAGCAGGGGCAAGAACTCCTTCGGGCCAAAGCCCGACTTGAGCGGATGTCTCAATTTTCAGAAGAGCTTCTCTTCCAACAGGTCATATCCCTAATTTCTTTTCATTCTTTACTCGAAATACAGATGGTAGGGCGGCTTACAGAATCTGGGGTAACAGCACTGAGGTCTCTTGGAATGGAGGACTTTGAATTCCATGGCCCTCAAGTTTTAAATCTACCTCACTGTCAGCCATGTAAATATCCAAAGGTTGTTGGAATTGGCACCAAAGGAGTTGTGAGTGAGGGGAAACTGAAAGCAAATTCCATTTTTTCGACAAGGGCCCATATAGACCTACACCGCAAGCTATCACAAGGAATTGCAATCAAAATGCTATTTCCCAAAGCTGTAGAATTGCAGTTGTCAACTCAACCAAGACCTCGACACCATGGTCTTGGGAATGAATACGTAACTCTGCTGCAAAACCCCCACTGGGGAATTGCAAACATCTTCACTCTCTTTTATGGTCCAACACAGGTCAGTTATTTCTCAACATTCTCTAAAAATTCCCACCTTCCCATCGACTCAGGCCAATTTACTTTCCGTGGACACCACACGTCAATCACATTCCTTGGTTCCCGATTGCACCGAAAAACCTGTTGACCCACAGCATGAACGTTCTGCCTCATGCACTCCACTCCCCGAGGAAACAGTTTACATTGTTCAGGAGCTGGGAATTTCAAATTTGGTGGCCCTGGAAAAAGTCAAGCTGCACCCATCAAGACTTTTGGAAGTGGCCTTCCAGTTGCTATCAACGGTTGATTTCCTCAACAAAAGAGGAGTGTTCCACATGGACATCAAGATGAGCAGCATCCTCACCATGCAGAGAAATGGATTTGACGGGCAATTTGTTGTGTTGAGTGGCTTCGAAGATGCAGTTTTTGTTGACCCATCACAACCCACAGGTCCAGGAATGGCTGAGTGCAACTTCCCTGAGGGCCTTGCTGGGAATATAATCAACAGAGCACCAGAGGCTCTCACACCTCAGATTGTAATGTCTGACAACAACTCAGGTGCCACTTCAGTTCAAAGGTTTGTCTTGAATGCACGATTTTCCCACAGATAGATTCACCTTTCTCCTCTCAAAGGGATTTCTATAATATCGCGAAGACTGATGTTTGGGCCATTGGCTGTGTTCTCTGGAGACTTCTGTGTGGCGCCGGGGTCAACCTCTTCCAGACAAAAGAAGAGATCAGAACCAAACCGATCGACCTCGGTTACCAGCTGAAATCATGCCCATGCATGCACACATTGATTGAGAGGATTCTGGATCGCGAGTTCGCTACGCGGCCATCTGCACACGCTGCTGCTTTTGTGGGTGCTGAGATTTTCCTTCCTGATGGAATCGACGGCTTGTGTGGCTCGCTCCTGAACCAATCAAAACCTGAAGATTGGTTGCAGTTCCAGATGCATGAGGAAAAAAAGAAGCTGGTGAATTCTGTTGGTCCGTCGGCTCCGACACCAGTCAGCACAGTTCTCAGGGCTGTTTTCCTGAAGCATACTACTCCTCGTCTTCTCCTCGACTCCCTCCACATCTTCATTCCCTCCCTCCCTCTCTGGTAATGTTGAGTGAGTTACAACTGGGCAACAAAAAAAAATATAAGTCGGTGTGGAGCAGGGTTGTTAAGTTACTTGATGGTGCTTGTTTAGCAAAACCCAGATGCACCGACGACCGCCACAATGACATGGGGAGTTGTGCAAGTACCACAACTGGCCTTGTTACAGTTGTTCTTTTTGTTACCAATCTCTCTGTCTTAAGGTAATCCCGTCATGGCACAACACTTGCCCCTTTTTTTTTTTAAAAAAGATGAAAAAAATGTAGCAACTGAAGCTTTCTACTTCTTTTTCTGGTTTTGGAGCAGAGTGACAAACATCTTCACCCACTTCCACGGTCCGCCTGAAGTCTTTTAGATGAAGTTGATGGAGGACGTGTTCATTCATGTCCATGTGAAACACTCCTCTTGTATTCAGGATTTGACAGGTGATTTGTTGTTCACCTGGAAGCAGTGTATGTTGACCCATTGAAACCCACAGGAATGGTGAGTGCATCTTGGGTGAGGGTCCTGCTGGGAATATAATCCACAGAGCACCAGAGGCACTCACACCTCAGATTTTCATGTCTGACAATAACTCCTGCGTGGTGTCACTTTTCTCCTTCCCAGGGTTCAGTATCACAACTTATTAATGCCAAGTCAGTTTTTGCTTTCGTGAAGCAGCAGAAGAACTTGTTTTGTGGCAGCAGGCATGTGGGGTGTTGTATGTACGACGAAGGGGCCTGACAAAGAGCGATGTGGTGGTGGGCTTTCTGGCGATATGGCAGCGGGCTTGCTAGGGATATGGTGCTATTGTGGTCTTGTATTTGGTACCGCTATGGCACTTTCGCTCAGCAGTGGAACCCCTGAGGACTGTTACGACGTAGGTCTCGTTGGGAATGTTGTTTGCTTTACGGAGTTATTAATCATCCTGTCATGTAGCTGGAAGGCTGGGGCATTATTATAAGCTGGAAGTATTGCGGCAGGAGCCAGTGTCATTATGATGTCGCTATGCCTGTTTTTTGAGGTATCCAAGTGGGTTCACTACAAATAAACTAAACTTTCCCACAATAGGGGTGGTTGTTTGTAGTTCCCAATGTGTTCGTGGTGCTTTGTAAGAGCCTGCTTCGTCTTTTTTTTTTTTTCTTTGCTCGGTTCTAACTTGCAATAAAGATGACTTGGCGTGCTTTATCCTCGAATTTATGTATGGTACCACTGATCCTCTTTTCTCTGATACATTTCCCAGGTTCATGAGCACATCATCGTGTTCTTCTTCAGGCTTAATGTACCTGACATACACGAGGTTAGTTGCACAGGGAACTGCCGCTGGAGTCCTTCTTACAATCCTTTACTGCACCAAATTAAGAAAGCAAACAAACAAACGGGAGACAGGAGCCATCAATGAACCTGCCACACCTATGACTCCCCTGAGACACAGCTTTGCGGAAGACCAATATAGAAACAGGAGAAGTGATGCCTCAGCTCTGGAAAGTCCGCAGGACGAGGGGCGGGGCGCAGTAGCGGAGCGGGATCGGTATTTTCAAGCTCTTGTGGATGCCAAGTTCCAGCAGGTCTCCTTGTCTTTCTCTCTTTTTTTTTTACCCTCTTGGAATTCAAGATGGCACAATTGACATATTTTGATGCGCCCGCGCTGAGTCCCCTTCAAATGGATGACATCGATTTCTCCGCCACTGTTTCGTGTCTGATTTTGTCTTCTTGCTTGTGACGAATCCACAGGTTGTGAAAACCGGGGTCCATGGAATCGTTTGGGAGTTGAACTTGAAAGAGGATGCGATTCTTGTGAGAAGGGCTCAGAGGCACCCACAACCCCTATCTCATGCGGTAGAGATGTTCAGTCCCCACACATTGCACCATGATCTTGTGAACGCCACTCTGCTGCAAAACCCCCACTGGGGAATTGCAAATATCTTTGTACTCTTTCACGGTCCAAAACAGGTCAGTTCCCTTGCTATAAAAGCCTTAAAATCCCTGAAACCCTCTGCCAAGAACAAGTTGTACAACACTGCCCGCCAGTCACATTGCTTGGTGCCTGAAAATGAAACACCTGTTGACTTTCAGCGGACGCACTCTGCCTCATGCATTACACCCCAAGACAAGGCAACTTACATTGTCCGGGAGATGGGAAGTTCAGAACTGCGAGAGAAGGAAGGAATGAGACTGCATCCACTAAAGCTTCAGGAGTTGGCAATTCAGTTACTGTCGACAGTTGATTTCCTCAACAACAGAGGTGTTCCACCTGAACATAGATATGACCAGCATCCAAATCATTCAGCGAAGCGGGTTTGACGGACACTTCTATGTGCTGTGTGACTTTGGGGATGCAGTGTATATCTCGCCCACGTATTTGGCACTTTTCGGCTTGTGTCGTTACGGTTATCGGACGAATTTTTCGGACCGTTAACGCTAATCGGACCTCGCGGAGCGGGAAAAAAAAGATGTTTTCCACCAACTTGTGATCGGTTTCTCAGCATTGTGGGATCAAAAACTTGTGTGATTAGTGGCGGTGGTACTTTTTTTTGTTGCGACACGCAACGGCGGGAACAAAACATCGTAGCCCTGGCCTGTTCT
>JAHLWZ010001103.1:0-19635 GCA_020536535.1 Pelomyxa schiedti | reverse complement strand
ATTAGCTGCTTAGCAACAAGAGGTACAACAATATCATCAGGAACAAGTTTTCCGGCGTCCATAAATGCTTTGGCTTTCAGTCCTATCTCAGTGCCAGCTGCGACCTTTTTTATTATTATTACTAGACACAATTATGTTTCCTATTTTAATTAAGTACAATTTATAAATACACCCAAAACACAACAAGGAAGGAAAAGGCAAAAACAAACGAAAGGCGAACCTCGGCCCTGAGTAGATCCCCGGACGAAAGGTGCTTGACGCCGTACATTGTTGCTATTTTTTCGCACTGAGTTCCCTTGCCCGACGCGGGGGGCCCAGACATAATTATGCGCATCATCTTTGACCCAATTCCCCGGCTTGCTTCTCGTCGCTTTGGTTTTGTTTTGTTTTGTTGTTTCGTTGTTTCTGGGGTTTTTCCGTTCGGGAGCACTACAGAAAGATCAAACTCATACTCAAACACTGACAGAACACCTTGACCGAGCCACCCTGATTGTGCCCCTCGCCCTCCCCCCACGGTGTTCTGAGGTGGCAGCTCTCATGGCCACCGGAACTGGGATTTCGGCGATCCAATCACGTACCATAGAAGGGACCGTGTGCTTGTACATACGGTATGCGGTGCATGCTTCGAATACCAGAAACAGTGGCAAGAGACAGGCACAAGCACTCTTCAGTTGTACCGTACAAGAAGCCCTGGGTGAGTGACAAGCCGAGTCTCCTCAGAACCGCGTCCACCAATCAAATCTGAAAAATATCAACACGTCCTCACTCATCGCCCCATGTTTCCCATTCAATCAAAGTGCGTAACATGCCGTGTCCCTATTTGACTAAAATCATAACGCGTGGTTGTACAGATCTCGGAGCGGCTTTTAAGATGCCAAAACAACACGAACAAAACGAACGAACAACAAAAAGAAAAAAAAAACGAAACTGACAGAGTAACACAACGATGACGATAAGGGTAAGGCAGATCTGCATTATATTATGCCTGGTGCTGTTGGGTGTAACGGCTGAGGAAATCTACGACAGCTGTGATTCTGCCTACAGTATTCAGAAACTGCCGTTCACAGTGGATTCAACTACCACTGTTTCAGAGATCTCGCAGTTCTACTGCTCTATTAGCCCTATTTATACTGCTGGAAAAGGTTGGTGTGGTGCAGTGCACACACTAAAATTGACTTTGCTTCGTAGGTGTATACTATATGTATACTCCAGCAATGGACACAACATTGGCGGCTTCCACTTGTGGAGAAACCACTCTCGATACAACTTTGTATGTCTTCACGGAGTGCTACAAAGGCATAGCACAACAGTGCCTTTCCTACAACGACGACTCGTGTGGAACTTCAAGTGAAGTGCGCTGGAATACTACCGCTGGGGAAACCTACTATATTTTTGTTACAGGCTTTGGGAAAGTCACTGGTGACTTCTCATTCACTCTGACAGATGAAGGTTCACTTCTTTTTTACATTTAAATGATTCTCAGATTAGCCAGGAGAAAAAAATGACCTTTGCACTTTGGCTGAAGAAATTTCTTCCCTTCCTTTTACTTTCACTGGGGACAATGATAAATCAGAAACAGTTACTTCCGGCTGTCGTAATATGGACGCTGTAGGTGCGTTACTATTAAGAAATCTTCAAAGCTAAAGGGGACAATAGGCCTCTGGTTCGTGGTTCTTGGTACTGGAAAAGACCTCAAAGCATCTACATGTGAAAACTCGCAGCTTGACACTATTATAGAGCTTTATTCCGACTGCTCTGGAACCTGCATTAATTTTGTGGGTGACATGTTGTTTCCTCCCCACTTTGACCACATCTAGGTTGACGATACTTGTCTTTGGCAGTCTGAAATTGTTTGGCCCACCCTTGAGGGAGTACCTTATTATATATTTGTGTCATCACCAGGTCTGCTGCGCGGACAGTTCACTTTGTCAGTAATGGATGGTACACAAATTGTGTCAGCACCCCCTCACTGTTTATAGCGGATTCTCCGACTTGGTATAACTGCAAAGTTGCTGAAAAAATTATCAGCCTTCCCTATACAACTGCTGCGTCCACGGCCAACACTCCCTCCACCTACAGCTCCTGCTTCAGCGTGCAGACCAACAGTTAGATACTGGTTCTGTAAACAAAGCTAACCATAAGCCAGGTCTGTGGTATGTCGTAGCTGGAACTGGAGAAGCACTTACTGCCTGGACTTGTGTGCTTGATAACCTTGTATGCTTTTTCTTTGTATTCTTTTCATTATAGTACTATTGAATGAATAGAGTGGAGATACTACTCTTCAAGTTTACGAGGAGTGTGATGAAAATGCAGTTGCTCAATCATGTGTTACGGCCAACGACGATTTCTGCGGGCTCCACTCGAAAGTACTGTGGCTCTAGGGTACTACAACTCACCACATTTCCAGGTTGAGTGGAGTGCTGAAGCCGACAAGTACTACTACATTGCTGTTTCGGGTTACCGCTCTGGGAGCGACGGTGTAGCTTTTACCCTTTCTGTAGATACACGTAGAGAAATTCTCTAGCAATCTTCCTCGCTTCTCATTCCCACAGTTTCCAATGTTGACAATTCTGTGTGCTGGAATGCTGAGCCTGTCACCACCCTTCCGATGACTTTTTCACAGACAACCTCAAACGCTGAATTCACCGAAGGGGATTGTGCCACTGACTCTTCACTACGACAAGGTTTTTGAACTTCTACTCCATACTCCGCCCTGACCAAGCCTCCATCCAGGACGTTGGTTCAGTCTCTCATTCGCCACAAGTGTGAGTAATATCCTCGCCACTGTATGTAACGACGACACGATCCTGCCTTTTTCCATTGAAGTCTACAACTTGTGTTCCCCCCAGCATTGTGTACGACAAAGGTTATCTTTATCACTCTTTTTTGCAACTCAGCTGTTGTAGCGATCCCTTGGAGTGTTCTGGGAAAGGCTCAGTACAGTTCCAAGCGCTTGGAGGACAGTCGTACTGGATTTTTGTCACTGCAGGAGTCAATGTAACTGGAGACTTCCGTGTAGATTTTTCTGAAAGTTTCACCTCAAACAACATCATTTCATATTGTCACTAACCAGGGCACAGTCTCCCCGGATCCATATTGTGAATGTGCTACTGCCTATCCTCTGGTTGTTCCCGAAACTTACCAAGGCGATACAACCAATGCCTGTATGTCATTCTCACCGTGCAACTTGATTGGCACAACAGGTATGTGTTTATAGCAAATCTCCGCTTTCTAAGAAAACAAAGGGCTCTGGTTTTCTGTTCTGGGCACCGGTAATCAGATCACCGCCAGTACTTGCACTTCATACACAGAGTTCGACACAATCATTGCTGTTGCACGATCATGTGCCGAGATCACAGACAACTGCATAGTCTGGAGTGACGATTGGCCGACCTGCGGGGTACAATCACAGGTATCTTGGGACTCAGAACTCGGTACCCCTTACTACATCTTGGTTTCTGGGTGGAAATCTGAATACGGACTGTTTGAACTGACAGTTACCGACAGTGTGCAGCCTCACTCTGTTGTTACAATCCCTAACTCAAACCCAGGCTCCACAAACGTTTGAAGTTTGAACATTTATTCTGTGTAGAACGACATATCACCAAATCGATAGTCCAAAAAGAAAAAAGCCTTTATTGCTTATGTACTTCTCTTCACTTACACAACCCCTCTAGTTGCCAGAACTGAGGGAAATGTGAGACTACTGTTTGAAGGAATCAGAATAGCTGGGATAGTTCCGGGTAGGAGTCAATGAGTTTAGCGAATACAGAGTTCACTTTTGGAAGCTGAGTTGTAGTGTCCAGTGTTTCAACAGCAGGCCGCAGAAAATTAGGTGCTATGACTATAGACAAATTCTTGGCTGAATTGAGTTCAATTACCGTGCAGAAGGATTAATTGTATGTTTGTATGTTAGAAAGGGGTAGCGGTATGTGTGATGTAATAATAATGATACCATCCATTTTGTTTGTTTGCCTGTGCCCAATGAGCTTCTGGAAGAAGTCCATTGTGTACTTCAATGTGATGCGGTTGTATTCCGGTAATGCCCTCAGCATCGGCGTAACTCGCGTTATGAATTCCTCTTTTTCTGTTGTGCATTGTATGATTATAAGTACCTCCTCCGGTACTGTGTGTGGTTGTTTTGTTGTTTCTATTTTCTGAAAACCTGTGTCATGCAGATCCGTCATGGGGACGTACAAATCAAAGGGAAAAATGGGTTCTGCCATTTCACTGTTTTGATATGAGCCGATTGGAAATGGGAGAATTTTTCGTACCGGAAGTATACTTTCAGAAGCGAAGATACAGAGAATGCATCTTGGTCCGGTTTGAACTGATACTCGTAGTTCTCTGTAACAGTCGGTGTGAGTGAGATATCTACTACAAAAAAGTAAAATTATACCTTGCACCAGCTTCCTTAGTGCCGTAATCTCGAGGTTGTGCCCCGGGACTCTGAAAAGACCTTGTATCTTTAAAGCTAAGACCGGGTTAGTGGATGTTGCTATCTGAGTGATTGTAGTATTGATGGTACATTTTTCGAGGAAAGAGAAGCCTTTTTCTACTAGTAGCGGGATGCCTATTTGCTCGCGATATTCGTTGTGAATAAGGTCACTGAGCTTAGACCCAAAAACTGAGAAGGTTAGATAAACTTGCTATCAGAATGAAATTACCGACCTATGTGATTCTTCCGTCGTTCCAAAAGGTCTTTGAGAGCAGAAAAGGCTCGGTTTTTATCCCGTAGCCCCATTTTGAGTGTAATTTTCTTGATTTTATTTGCAGACTTGATATTGAATTGAAGCATTGGATCTGCGTTGGGAATTTTAGTATACGGGCATAAAAAACAATTCCGTCAAACCTGCACCCTCTACATCCACAACATCTACTACATCTGTCATTTTAATGACCGTGGTCTTCTCGTATATCTCCACCTTTGGCTTTATTTTTTTTGCAGTAACCAGGATAATTTGATCACTGAAAACAACTGCTTTCCTAAAGATGGAAGGAGTGAGGCCCTATCTTCCTATCTTTTTGTCATACAGTGTCACAGTAGATTTCCTTTTTTTTACTTGCTGAACTTCAATTTCATATAATAGGATTCGGCCAATATCCTCTGGGAATTGCTGGATTCTATTAGATTACAAGTACGAAAATATGTTGTGGTTCACACAGAAGAGAATCCACCAAGTTTGGTTACTGTATCTGTGAAATATTTCTTCACCAGGCGTTGGTGTTGACTTTCAGAGAAGACCTTCCGGAAGTTACAAAAACCAACCAACGAAGGAAAAAACCTTGCAGAATTGCTGGAAAAACTGAACACTTTCATTCAGTTGAACCAGATCAAGGCTTTCAGTTTCAGCCCCCATTGGCATTGCAGGTTCTGCCGGTCCGGAACATAATCCCTTGAGGAACGTGGGAATGTTGTGCAGTGAACTCTCCGGCAGGTGAACCAATTCATCAAACAAGGAACCACAAGTTAGAAATTGCTGTATATTTTTGGGTTTATTTGATAATGTGTTAACAATAAGTTACCTGATTGTGCCACACAGCAAATGGGAGAGAATTATCTTGCAATTTCTGTATTGAATCTGCAATATGAAGAGAATCGAGGTATACACCTAATGGAACTCAGCCAGGAGGGAACTGTAAAATATGGCTGCGTACTGTATACTTTAAATTTGCCTCGAATCTCCGAATCACAAAAAATGGCACCAACACCCTTGATGCAAGGCCATGATAGAAGAATCTGTATTTATTAGCAACATCAAAGAAACTCTCCAACCTTATTAAGGCCATCAACAATCTGGGCGTGCAATTCTTGAATCATCATTACCGATGACAATAACGTTACAATGTGTTGAGGTAGCAATTCAGGCCACTATTTGTGTTAAGAGAATGAAGGAAGAATGTGCCAACAACCATCTTTCCAGCATCTCTCTCAAGAGGAATAAGGTAAGACGATGCAAGAACTGACATTTTGTGTGCTAGTTCACGTTGACTATACAACAATCTCCTAAACGAAGATTGTTTGCCAGTTTTTTTAATGTTGGCTTTTTTCCACACCCAAAACCGTTAGACGTAATTTCAGTTCATCTGTGCATACCCATCCATCTTCGGAAAATCCATTGTCTTATTATTCTCTGTGAGGCAACTATCCGTGGATCACACTAAGGAAGTTTTAGCTAGTAAGTAGCACATAAAACCAAAGAGGATTTGCACACAGTATCATCAGAAGAGAGCTGAAAGAGTGTCCGTTTTGGAGGTTTTTGTGTTGGCTCAGTTGTTGGAGGGGTGGATTTTGGTGGGGCTTCTGGTTCTAAATGAGCACCGAATCTCGCAACAAGTGGATGTAGGAAAGGAGGTGGTAATCCCTTGCTTGGAGCTGAAGGATGTAGAGTAGGGCTGCAACCTGAAGAAGGTGGTGGTGGGGGTGGCAGATTGGGGTGAGGGTGGGGCAATGATACTGTAGGAATCGTCGGTGACACCAGTGTAGATGGGGGTAATGTAGTGGGAAGGAGCGGAGGAGGTTTTGATAGAGTCATGAAAGAGGGTGGTGCTGCAGTGGGTGATGTGGCTACCATTGGGGGGGACTTTGGGGCTGGAGTTGGCAGTAGTACTGTGGGGGAAGGTGCAGGTATTACTGGAAGGACCACCGGAACTGAAGAAGGTAGTTTGGGAAGAATTGGTGTTGGAATGCAAGGAAGGACAGGCATTGGGATGCTTGGGAGAATCGGGGTTGGGATGCAGGGGCGGACAGTTTGCTGCTCGGCCGGGGCCGCCACTGTTGCCGCAGGTTGTTGTGGAGTTGGGGAAGGTGCAACGGGAGTGATGAGTGGCGGTTGTACTGCTGCCTGAGAAGTTGGTGTATGAGCGGGAATCACAGGAGGAGGCAATTGTGCAGGGGGAGTGGATGGAACTGGAGCTTGCACAGCAGGGACAGGGGCCAGTGTTAAAGGAGGCGGAAGATCAATGACTTGATCTGGAATACTAGGAAAAGAGTCCTCCGTGTGATTTGGTGGTTGCTTCGTTGGGGGAGTTCTGGAATTCAATTCAGAGTTACTGTTTGAGAGTAATGTAGGGCTCCCATTGACCCGTTCTTGCCCACCTACCGCAACAGGGGATATACTGTTAGGGATTTCACGGCAGCTAATACTTGTATTTACTGCAGTCTTCCCCGTAATGAGGTTTTCCCCAGGAGTCACGTTAGGGTGCAGTGAAGCAAGAACAGGAGGAGCTGGGGCCGGCAAATCATCCCCGTCCATTCCCTCCTCTGTATCACCATCGCACAGATTAACTGCCTGCAAAGAGCCCGATGGTGATAGTATCATGGACTGAGGTGGAAGTGACGGTGCCTCGTCATCGGGCAGAGACGGAGAGGGTGCTTCCTCGTCCGGGGCATCAGGAACACTAGGAGCCTCGTCATCCGGGGCCAGTGGAGCAATCAACATAATGTCGTCATCCACTACAGAAGAAGGTTCCTTGTCCCCTTCATGGTGGACTGTAGACCCTTGCTTTTCCTCGGTCTCAACACCACCACTACCACCACTGGAGGATAGTGTCAATGGTGACGAAGAGGGAGAAGGAGGGTGAGAGTTGGCAGTAGAAGTACTAGTACAGTTAGTAGTCGGAGTGTTAGTAGTAGTAGAATTTGTAGTTGTAGGCGTGAGTGTATTATTTGCAGTTGTTGTGGTTGATGATGAAGATGACGACGAAGATGAATAGGAATTCGTTGTCGATAGCGAGGGCGGTGACAACGGTTCATTTAACGAACCGGCGCCCGGGGATTCGCGTAACGCGGTCGTCGTTGCGGTAGTGGTGCTTTGTTGGTGTTGTTGTTGTTGTTGCGGCTGTGGTTGCGGCGGTCCCAGTTGCAGTTGCTGTAGTGAGGAGATCAGGCAGGCGGGGGGCTTGGTGATGATGAGGCGGGGCTGCCCCTGCCCCGGCTGCTGCTGCTGGGTAGGCGAGACCGCACCGCTGCGCAGCGAGGGGGGAGTCGAGGCCGCGGCCGCGGGCGCGGGGACCGGCGCGTGGCGCATGGGCGGCGGCGGGGGAGCCGGCGGCGCCACCCCGGTGGTGGAAGAAGAGGCAGGGGATGGGGATGGGGATGGGGAAGACGACGAAGGGGGGGCGGGCTGCTGTTGTTTTGGGTCGGCGGGCTGCGGCTGCTTGGATGGCTGGGGAGAGGGGGCTCGCCGGCGTGGAGGGAGTTGCGCCGGCTGCTGCTGTGACATTGGTTTTGTTGTGTGGAACCCGCTTCTGCGAAGTTCTTCGAACGAAGCTCAACTCCGCTTGAAGTTAAGTACAACTCGTGATGTGGGATTAAGGCATCACTTGCCTGCATGGCCTTTCTTCAAACAATGTTGTTCTTGAGAGTGGGTTTCAGAAATCTTGTATCTCCGGTTGATTTTCAAAAACAAAAAGACATCATCAAACTTTGTTGGTTGTTGCCGAGGAGCCGTGTCACCGGAATGTCGACAAAGAAGCGTAAAGTGGTCAAGGACAAAACGACCGCATCTGCATCCGCGCACTCAACCAGTACTCCTGCCGCTGTGGCCGTCCCTGTTTTCTCCCCCCCGCGCGAGATCTTCTCCCCTGACAAAGACGAAAACCGAGCGCCGATCGACGGCGACGAGTTGCGCAAGAGGGCCGAGCTCGTGCACAAGGAGCTTGGCTTGGTTCTTCCCGAGCCGTATCTCGCGCTCCTTAGGGTTCACAACGGCTGCTCGCTGCGAAAGAAGTATATAAGAGTTCCCGGCGAGCGCGCTGAAAAGATCCTTCCTCTTTCTGCTTTTATTGAGTCAAATACAACTACTACAACAGCGGCGGCGTCTAGTACTACTACTTCTTCCAGTGCTGCTGCTCCTATTCCTCCTGGCGAGGAGGCTTATGCTTCTGTGGGTGAAATCCTTGGAGTTGGCGTTGACAAAAGCACAAAAAAGAAGAAGTCAAAGAGGTCTAGTGATGAGGATAGCGATGATGATGATGAGTCGGAGGAGGAAGCCTCGTCTAACTCGTTGCTTGATAATAAGGTACGCCCTAACTCCCTTCTCCTACTCTAACTTGAGCAAGGATGCATATGAGGAGTGGGGAATCACAAAGGACTTCTTGCTTCTATGCGGCGATGGCCATGAATGGCTCGCTTTAGGTGTGTTTGGCCCCTGGGTGACTTACTTTCTGAATTACTGCAGATTATCGCGCCGATCCACACAACCCGGCGGCTGTGGCTCTTTCTCAAATTGAGTATGAGGAGGTCAAGCCTGACGTTGATACTGCTGGGGACTTTGAGGTAATTCGGTCTTTCAAATAGAATTTCTATTTATCCTCCCCAGGTACACAGATTGGCTCCTGACTTCCAGTCCTTCCTGACCCACTTAGGTAACACCAATTTTTTTTCCCTAGCCATCCTAATTTCATTATTTTCTTTTTCTCAACAGAATACCTTCAAGAAGATGAAATTCTCTTTGGAATCCGCGAACCGAAAGAAACCGATTTTAAGGTTCTAGCAAAGCAAGTAAGCACTGCTTTTGGCTTTAAATGGAAGGGTGAAAAAGAGGCTGGCGAAGATGCTGAAGTTGAAGAAGAAGAAGACGACGACCACTCTAAAGAATCGGAGAAGTTCGTTCTTGGAGGTGAAGGCGGACTGAAAACGACCGTCAAGCTGCAGAAGGGTAAAAAAGACCAACTCGTGGAGCACCCTGAATGCCATTGGGTTCTACATGTGGACTTTGTACCAGACGCTCAAGAATCCGAGTCTGAGCCGGAACCCGACTCCGATTCCGACGACAGTTCTGATTCCGACAGTGACGGCAACATGTCTGAAGGCAGCAAAGCAATCAAGAAAGAGGCCAATAAAGTGAAGCGAGAGGAGAAGAAGAGGAAGCATGAAGCCGCGAAAGCCAAGAGGGAGGAAGCCAGGAAGCAGAAGGAGGAAGCAAAGAAGAAGAAAGAGGCCGAGGACCTAGCCAAGGGCATCAAGAAGAGGGCTCCCATGCAGTGGCCCGAGGTAGTTGACGTTGTGACGCAGAGGCTTCCTTCCGCTGTTCTCATTGCACCCCCAATCAGCACAGACCAAATCAAGTACTCTCTTGGCTCCTGATAGGGAAGGCTGACTTATCTCCTCTACTCATAAATTAAAAAAAAAAAGACTGTTTTGTTCTCTTGATACATTCTTTTGCTTTTTGACAACTGTTCTTCACGTACATTGTAAATCACAGTTACTTTGTTGAGTTTGTGGTGGGTGTCAGTGCCTTTGGGGAGGCCGTCGTCCTCTTGGTCCGGCGGTTCGGGTAAACTATGGGAAGGTGAAATCGGTGCATTAAAACAAGTGGTACACATACATGTTCTAGCCTTGGCTTTGTGGAAATTTTAATTCCTATGTCGGTCTCGTGCGTCAAAGATTGGTCAAAAGCAAGCTCTTCTGCTTCTGCAATAGCATCACTTTCCGATACAGTAATTTCTGTGGAAAGGGAAGAGGAGGCTGTTGACGTGGTTGCGGTTGTGCTTGTGCTTGTGCTTGTGCTTGTGCTTGTGCTTGATGTTGAAGTCGTCGTAGCAATGGCTGAGGAGCTTGTACTTTGTGCGGACTCCTCTGTCGCAGGGGTGGTGAGAGTGGTGCTGGATGTGGAGCGTGGAGGAATTGGCGGCGGCGGTGAAGAGGAAGACCGCGAGGGTGGTGGCGAGGGTGTAGTTGTTGGTGATGTGGTTGAGGCCGGGGGCTCATCAGTGGCATCAGGTTCCGGGTTATCGCCCGTGGGCTCTTGGCTTTCTGTGGTTGTGGGTGTTGGCCTTGGTCTTGGACCCATTCCTCCCTTCATAACCATGGCTGCAACCTGCTTTCAAGTTAGGGAATTCGACTGGGTGTCTTTACCTGTTGGCGTTTGGCTGCCCTTTCTTCCTCGGATAATTTCGCCACAACAACATCATCTCTTTTTGGCTTGGTATCTTTTGGCTGCCCATTTGTGAGAGAGCTTTAGGGTAACCAGACTTACAGCTGAAGATTCAACGTTGGTCTTCCAACTGTCTTGCAGCTTATTTCGTTGTTGATGCGTGGGAGGTGGAGCTGCTTTGGTTACTGCCGTGGCTCTACTCTGTGCCTGGAAACCTGTGAGTACGTGCTCCGGATTTGAGCAATACCTCCTGTTGTTGCCTTTGTTGTTCCAGCCACAACTCACCCATTCTCTTGGTCGGCTTCTGAGCCATACTCCTCCGGAGTTCATTTGACCTCTTTATTTGACTTTGATGGAGTCTCGCTTCTTCTTCCCTGAAAGAATGTTATGGGGGAAAGATAGATTAATAAGCAAGCCTTCTCGAGTCAGCAAGGAGTTGGGATTCATCTACAACAGTACCTCCTGCACACACCTTTGCTGCAAGAAATTTACGTACTTTTTCTTGCCTTTCGATCTCTTCTGGAGATAATTCCTTCCTTCAAGAATATTTAGTGAATGCGCAAACAAGGTTGATAGCGTACTCTGTTCTGGAATACTCTGAAAACTTTGGAGGCTTTTTAGAAGGTTCGCAATTATTCGGTACTTTTGGCATGCAATACTTGTGTGCCGGATATCTACATTCTAGAGATATAAGAATTTCAGCAAGAATGGTACCAACATACGTGTACAACAAAATCCCTGTTTGCCAAGACCTGCACGAAAAAATTTACAAACCTAACAAACGAGACAAAATGAATACCCCAGATGAAAGCGCCGCAGAAAGAGCACCACGTCGGCGACGGAAAATGAACTTTAACAAAAATGTGTGCGTACTTCTCTTTGCGTGGAGCGGCTGCCTTCCATCCTCCCTCTTTTATTGACATAGATCGCCGTCAGTGTCACGCACAAAGATCTCTCCCCTCTTAGTTCATATTTATTAATTGTTCGTGGAGGAGCATGCACAACGCACTTTTAGATGACATCGTTCTATGCCCGTCTACCACCCCAAATCAATTTGTACAAATAAACCGACGTTCCAATTCCGAACCGATATTTGATCAGAGAGCTCACGCATCCTGCTCCCAGCCTCCTCCTCTGATCCCCTCCGCATTTGCAGGAAGAGAGTTCTCTACAGAGAGAATCTCATTCACCAGGAAAGATCCCAATCCATTCAACAAAAGAAAGGGAATGTCATCAGGGGTGCGTCTTTGTAACGCCATTGTCGTTGTCGTTTAATGGAATAGTTCTAAGTAATATATTACACCGAACCCGACGCACACTCACTCTCACGCAGGCACATGCACCGCCGCAACAGCCGCCGTCAACAACCACATCGACATCATCTAGTGGCTCCGACGGGACTACGGACCAGTACGACTTGACACAGGGCGAGGCAGAGGCGGGGGAAGGAGGCGGGGACGGAGGGGAGGGGGCGGGGGCAGCAGTGCTAGGCGGGGGGGGGTGGCAGTATCGGCTCAATTACGGCGGGGGCGGGGGAGGGGGAGGGGGCGGGGGCGAGGAGGATGGTGGCGGGGATAGCGACGACACGGAGGAGCAGGTTACTATTGTGGGCGACGAGGGGGACCAGGAGGAGGAGTACTACGGTGAGGAGTCCGACATGGTCCAGCGCATAGCAACTGGTGTGTGTGTGTGTGTGTGTGTATTGTAGTGTCTGTGTATGTGTGTGTGTAGTTGGCACCCTGCGAGATTGCAACTTACCTGTACCGTACAGGTGATATTGCTTATCCTTATCAAACCAACGGCCAATTCAATTTCTTGCCAAGCACAAGTGAGTTTGCTGCCGAAAGTGATTCTGGATTCGCTGAAGAAGCTTGTGATGACTTGAACGAACAACCTAATGCAGATGATGATCAGGTGAATTCTGAAACATTTGGATCAGAAATTGTTATTGGTAAATTGAGAGTAAGACATAATTCCCTGCTTTTCTAAGAGCTCAAGGTAACGACTGGAAACCTGACTACACAGCAAGTAAACTGGTGGAAGGAGACAGAGTTCTCTTTGGAGTACCCCAATATGGTACTGTTCCATGAATCTTCTGTTAGTAACAGTTTTTCAACAACAGATACACACTCCCAAACAACCCTGCAAGCACAAAATGATGCAAAATGGCAGAAGCCTTTAACCATGTTTCCTAACATGGCCACTGCACCTCCACAAGAAAGACCTCAAATTCCTTGGAATTCATCACTGTGGGGAGAAGCCAGAACCTGGGGATCGCCTCCTGGTAAAATTTTATCAAGTTATCCCTTTTTTTTTAATTTGATGGTTAGATATGAAGAGACCAATTCCTAGAGACACTTTGTATGTGCAACATATGTTGTTGTAGTCTTCTGACTCTCAATCAGGAATGCTCACGAGGTGTTACAGGCACGTTCTACTCCTGAGTCTCTTCAACAAACATCATTTCCTATTGCCATGGTGTCTGTTGAAGACTTGGAATCCGATTTTACTAAGGCAACACCACCTGTGCAGCCACAACCGCCCCTGCATTCGAGTATACAGATGCAAATGCTTCTTCAGCAGTTACAGCAGCAGCATCTCAATTCCCTACTTACAGGCCCACAAAAATTTTTTGTACAAACACTGCAAGATCTAGAACAAACTCAGGATCCAGAAGCTCAGTCAAACCATGTCCCCACAGCCCTCTCAGAAAATGCAGGTTCATTATCTGACCAATTGCAGCATCAACAACACGAACAAGTGGAAACCCTTGAAGGAAAAGTTGAGGCAGATTACAACACTTCTGCCTCTCCTGCTCGTACCTTACTTGGGAGCCCCGACAAGGAGCATGTGGCAGTAAAAACTATCTTGAAGAATCCAGAAATGAGCCATTCTCGTGAGCAACAAAAGACTTCTGCACAGCAGTCCGCTCAATCCCCAGGTAAATCTGTCCCTGTGCGCTTTGAAAGGTTGAGTTTTTGGTTATTTATTCTCTCGTAATATCTTCGCAGAGGAACACCACCTGGCCGGGGAACACCTTTGCATCAACGCCAGGTTATGGTCCAACCAAATTGGAGAATGTCAGTCCCCCCTCCACCATCACCTCACTCAATTGGGGACATGGTTTATTATCGCATTACTCACAAGTTCATGTCTGCGGAGGAGTTATCAGGAATATTATCAAATCTCAGCGTTCAACTTTGTACAACAGTTCTTCCTTTTTATCCCTTCCTTGAGGAGTACTACAGAATATGTCGAGAAATTGGTATGCCCCAGTAGTCTCTATTTCTTGTCACAGCAATACAGAAACAAAAAATGAAACTCCCGATAGTGTTGTCTCGTATTATAGCCACAGGCCACTTTTTGACTGTATTCCCTCTCCTCCCGTGCGAATTCCTTCAGGTATTACCTCCCTTTTTCCCCAGATGCTAATTATCTAAAGGTACTCTCGGAAAATTGGAACCAATCTCCAAAGCCCCAAGGTTGATGCTGCAACTTTATAAGAATTGTATGGCTGATTTCCTTTAAAACTGACTGACTTTCCTAAGATGAGATTGTCGAGAGAATGGTGTTTACGTTAAAATGCCATTAGAACATTTTCCAACTCCAAATATTCCAGGGTTCAATGGCTTCCTCTTCCAAGCATTCACTGCTTTTACAAATTGAAAACGCCTACAATCACTTGCTAGACCTCGAAGACATTGCACGTCTGAAGCTTCTTCCATACGACCATGATGACTTGTGTGTACCAGTATGCTGACAGACAGGGCTCTAATGCGCGTAGGGATGAAACCACAAAGCATGCCAAACTAGAAAGGAAAAACGCTGAAATTGGAGCGACTCTCTTTGGAGTTTTAGCGTCTAATTCCAAGTAGCACTATCCCGGAGTCCAATTTTTTACTAATTGCCATTTTCAGTGGTAAAGACACACTCTTTGACATGGTATGCATTGGGAAAGGAGCTCGTCTTTTCAAGAGAAGTCTCAAAGTGCTCCAGCCACAATACCAATTTGCACTGGCCACTGTGTACATTCGCAACTTGCACTTGTTTTGCAGCCTCACCCAGGAGGTAGTATAAATTTTAATCTACCGCATTCTCACAGCTTCCAGTTTCCGGAAAGGGCAACACTCTGTGAAGATGTTTTTCATGTATTAACGAAGCAGGTGACCTGTGAACAAGCTGTGGCAGCGGTTTATATATTCTTGCAAACTCATTGCACAATCTCTCAGTGGGCAGCTATTTTACCAGCCATGGTCACACACTTCTTAGCTTTTTTATGGTGATTATCTTTTTAGGAATTGGTTCTCGTCGAGCAATTACTCCGCATCGGTTCCAAGCATATTTCGGAGTCGCTGAAAGCAAACGCAAATAACCCAGAAAAATTGCAGGAGCTCCTGACCACCGAGCCATTTTCTGTGTGGTATGCCCCGCGACCGCGTCTTTCCCGTTTTCTTACCAGTAACAAACGCAGGCTGCAATACCTTCAATTGACGGTTGACCACGTCAACCAGACGCTGTCTCTGATAACCCCGGAAATGCCGGAACTCCCACCAACACTCCACAAGTTCATCACATTCCTCAACAGCCTGATAACCTTTTACAGCACCGCAACACCATTCCAAGACGACGCCGATCACACTCCCCAACAACCCACAACTCCATCGCAACAACCCCCCACAACTACAGCAACAACAACAGCACCCCAACCTCTCGGCAACAAACAACTCAATTGACACCCCCACCCACAACTTACCAGAAACCAACCCCTGAGAAAAATCGCATAAACACAATCAAAAGCAACAGTGTTACACCATCCATCCATCCAATAAGAACAAAAAGAACCCAACCCATTCAATACACATCAACACACACAATGGGGAACGTTGCAGCATACAGTGAGGCACGGAGGGAGTTGCACAATGACGTGGCGGCGATCAACTGCATGGGCGTGGGGTTCTTCTTCGAGAGAGTCCAGGTGCTGTTCACAAAGTACGATGTAAATCACAACGGCACACTCGAGTGGAACGAGGCCAAGCACTTCCTCGCTGTATGTGTGTGTGTAGTTGTAACAACAGTTTTGTTGTTGTGTGCCTGTGTGTGTGTGTTGGGGCATCGTTCGTTGCTTTATGTGTCACACCTTATTACTCATTTCTTAACTACGAACTGCCGTAGGATGTTGGGAAAGAATGCAGGATAAATATGACCGATGACAAGTCCAGGCTGCTGTTTGAACAGTGTGATACAAACCACGATGGAGTTTTGTCACTGGGTGAGTTCAAGAAGCTCGCACTATCGGCCGGTGTGAAGGCACCCCCGGGCAGGTCATAATGCTCAGCATCACCTTCAATAAGGTCCGCTCCTTTTTGGTCATGCAAACGACTCACACCACTGATAGGCTATCACCGTATGCAAACGGCTTGGTTGTCGTCTATTTGTGGATGTACCCCGACACATAGTGCCTGAAAGATACCAAGTTTTGTATCTTTCATTTTGAAATAACAAAGAAAAACAACAAGGCGACTTAGGAGAATGCTGGTTTGCCTCCCAGGCAACACAGTAAAAAGGACTTATTTGTTATTGCACAACAGGGTTGTTGGGTGGGTACTGGCTGGTTGCCGTGGGTATTCTTTGGGTATTCTTAGGATTGTGGAGGGGCTGCAGTGGTTGTGTTTTGTTTTGATGTGTAGAAACTTGCAAGCTTGTTTACTGTTGGTTGTACACCCTCCAGAGGCACAGGCCCATACTTTTGCGAGGGCAATTCCATCCTGAAGAACACAGGGTTGGCAACCTGTTCCGCAGTGGAGAATACAGTAACAACATTGCCATTGTGCGTCGTGGCCCAGCCTCCCCTGCTGTGGTCGTGACTTCGTATTATCCATCTCAAGTTATTTGCAGCAATGAAGGCTTCAGTTACATCAGGACCCCAGGTTTCCAAACCGCGGCGTGTTAATGAGGGCTGCATGCCATTCACTTCAGAAGGGTCAGTCCACAGCAAGTCCTTCAACAGAGGGGTTGCATCTGGAGACTTGTGAGTGAGTTGGCACCACAAGAAAGTAAGTGGCACACTTGTGCAATCACATCGCTCTGACTGCCTGATGGATTCCAATGTCACATAACTGCCTATTCCACCGTGACACACAAACCAACCCTTCATTTCTGGGTCCTCGGGAAAATTGACCAGAGTGGCCAGGGGGAGGTGCTTGTACAGTTCAGCACATGCCTCCCACAACCTCATGCCATTACTGCCATACACCTCTTCCAGGCACTGATAATGATTGTTTTGGCCATGAGAACTGATCCTGGGGCACTCATGATTGCCGCGGTTCAGGTACACACTTCGTGGGTATGCGGTCACAAGAAGGCACAAGGCAGCCAAGATATCAACCCCAAAGGCACCTCTGTCAACATAGTCGCCTGTACACAGGTGTAACAAAAAAAATAGTCCGTATTGTAACAGTACCATTGAAAATCCATAAATTGGAATCAGATGGTTCTCCTCCGATAGCAATGGCTCTTAAGAAATTGGAAAAAAGGGCAGAGAGAGGCAATCCATCTAGATGGAAACATACTTTTTTAGGCAGTCCCAGCTTCCATGCAAATCCCCAACAATGTTTATCGATGAAACGTTCCTTGTTACTGCAACTTCGTTCAGCAAGGATCGCTTCTTGAGGAGATCGGTGGCCTCTGTGATAAATTTCTTGTGGCTGGTGTAGAGATAAGCGATGTGAGTGCTATCTCTGAGAGGAGAAAATAAGAGCTCCCAGTTTCCCATGAGATTACTTTTAACTGCAGGGATTTGTGTTACTGCTCAAAAGAGGAAAGTGTTGGGAGGCACACATGGGAAGTAAATCGGGTCAGGTGGAGCAACTTATCACAAACTAGTCAGAAAATCATCATTGAGAAGTGGGCTTACTTGAAGAGTGTTGGGTATCTGGTCCGCTGGCAGAAACTCGTGCTGGTCTCGCGGTTTGTGGAACTTAAAGAGAAATGTTACAGCAGAGAAAAGACAAGAATCTGTTGCACCTTGTTGTTCTGTGTAAGTCATAGGTGACCCCAATTGATCAGGTCCTCTGAAAGGAGCTATTTATGCCAATTACGCTCGAAAACCATAGAGAAGTGGGTGTAAAACAAACCTTGTGTTACCTCTTGTACATTTATTGAAGCTTCTTCCCTTTACCGTTTTTTCCCTGCAACTAAAAGAGAAACATAAGCTGTAAAGATTAAACAATTGGGGAGCTCCACGTTTGCCCTCTGTATCTTCACATGTGACAGGTAGTTCTGGTTGTTGGGGAGGGTATGGGGAATCTGGGGTGTCAATTGGCGAATCACATGCAAGGGGTTCTGTGATTACAGGTTGAAGCAAGTTAGTAATGATAAAATGAGAATGAAGAATTACCATCACTCAAAGGATGAGGTGAATAGAAGGATAGTGTCAGAAATGAATACAAGGGGCATGCCGGAGCCGTGTAGACAGTTTTGTTGTTGGCATACCACTTGGTGGAACCAGGCGGTTCCTCAGTATTGGACAAGAACTTGACATACCAGTGCCCACAAAATCTTTTACAGTCAACACTGTAGAGAGAAAAAAAGAACAAAGGCAGAATGTCAGTTATTCGTAGAATAGATAGGAAGGAACAGTCAACGCATACACTGGGAATTTATAGTAGCGCCAGTGCTCGGCGACGTGCTCAGCCTTCGCGTAATATGGCACCATGAACACCCTGTAAACATTTGGCTGCATCACGAAGTACCACGGGTGGGGCATGACGTCGATTTTTTTCTTGCTCCAGACGAATTCGGAGGCGGGCGTGACGAGCCAAATTGCGGCGCCTTTGAAAACAAGTTCGCGCCTCAGCGTGGCATTTTTAGCATCATCGGCCTCTTCCTGTGTGCAGAAAGTGACATAGATGACTCGTTCCCGCTGCCCAACAGTAACCACAGTCGCTCTAATTGTGTGTAAACAAATCACACAAGAGAAAAGATTTGTATTGATTTCTACTTCACAAGAAACAAAAATTGTAGAGTGGCATGTGGGTTGCACTTCTACTCGTCGTAAGGAAGATAGGAGATTTTCGAGAAGTGCAACAACAAAAAAAAAAAAACCGAGTACCACAATAAAACGTACGCGTGGGGATAGAGGAACTCGTAGATCTCTATTGGTGTCGCGTTTTCGGGAATGCCAAAAGCACGGTACAAACATGACGCGCGGTTCGTCCGACATGTTTTTGTAGCCGCAGCACTGCGTTGCTTTTATTTTCTTTTCTTTTATGTTATTTTTTTTTTGTTTGGCCATTTTTATGGTTTTCCTTATGATTTTGTATTAAATGTGATACAGTGGGTGTGTGAACTTGTTTCCAGGGTTTATGCTGCCGTAACCGAAAATCCAGAGCCCAGTGTATTTTGAAAACTCTTGAAATGTATCACGACCGAGATGCCCAATGACACACATTGCACACGGCGATGCTCGTATTTGTTTAGTCACTCAGTTATTACAGTTGTTCCGTTCTGACACTGAGGTATGTTATAAACGCAGTGTTCTAAACACCCGGCACTCACTTGCTTTCTTTGTTTTTTTTAATAGTAATACCGCTATATACCCACGCAGTTGGTCTAACTTACTATGACAACATAGATGAATCATGGGAGTTGGGAAATGTCCAGTAGTCGACTACAATACATAAACGATTACGCTAACATCACAGCACTAACACACCAAAACACCACAACTCTTTGGCCAACTACAATCCGTGTTCTC